>VDFB02290274.1:0-85183 GCA_007258455.2 Sequoia sempervirens | reverse complement strand
TTTTCTATGAAGGATAAAATTCTATTTTTTTTAATTTAGATTCGTAACTATGATATCTAGTGCATGGAATTGGTTTTATAGAATTTCATTGAATATTATTTTCTTAATTAAGTTTCAAAGTCAAACCTTTTACAATTTAGACATGATTCACTGGCTAAAGCATAACTTTTTTGTATGTATCAAAAGTCAATTTTTTTTGTTGGATCAAGGACATCAACATCTAGTGCACTAATATTTTCTAAAAAAATTGATAATCTGCTATTTTTCCACATGTACAAAATAGAGAGCTTGATTTTCGGTGAAAACCTATGTTTAATCAAACTAAAAAATAGAATACATAATTAATAAAACCAAAACATATTAAAATTATATTTGATAGATAGCTCGTTCGAAGGACTACCATCATCTAGTTGGGTTTGTGAAGTCTCGTCCATTTTCATCCTCAACTTGAGCTTCAAAAGAAATTTTTTTGCAGAAATTTGGTGCAAGAGAAGGATAAGGGGGAAAAAGGAGGGTTCGATCGAACCCCCTTTAAGTAAACTCCCCTTGACCCTTCAAGAGAAGGTGGGTTCGCTCGAAGGGGGGTTCGAGCGAACCTGGGCTCCTTTTTTCAAACTTTTCCTTTGTCTTCCATTTTAAAATGAACCAAAAGGTGGGTCCCATCGTTTAATAAGGTTCACTTGAAGGGGGTTTCAAGCAAACCCATTAAGGGTCCATACGAACCCCCAATCAATGTGAACCCCTAAAAACCAAAAAAAAATCAAGGGAGCATTTTCCTTCCTCAACAAAATTGTAAACCATTATTGTGGGATCACCCAATCAATCCTATGGTATTTTGGTATTTTGAATGTAATGAAAGGTTTATTTTATCCCAAAATTATTTAATTTATGAGTGATCTACAAATTCCCAACAAAAAACTCTTATGTCAAACCCTTGTAAGTATGGCCTCAAAGTTATAATTTAGATGCATCAAAAGGTAAACATAAATTTCTTAGACACTCTAAACTTAATGGTATGAACTTGAATTCTCTCCATCTAGCTCCAAAAGTCACCTAAAATATAAGAGAAGTGCATATTCACATTTTCAGAAAATAGAAAATATGTATTGTATATCTCCAAAGAGGCTAACAAGAGGTAATCCCACAACCTCTAATTCTATGTAATATTTGGCTATAGATGTAACCACCAAAGATTAAGGATTTGTGATTAAATCATAAAAAATATCCAAAATGAGAATAATTATATTTCATCAAAGGATGTAAATATATAATTATTCTAGATTATACTACTCATGAGAGCAAGATGTATCTATTTATAGGATATGCCTTCAAGCAATATGAATATAAAACCATTGTAATATGGGATATGTAGTCACATGTGTGCACAATATCTATAAAAAAATAAGAAAGTAAAAGTCACATGATATAGTACAATCCACCTAAGTAGATAGCTACTTAAGAAATCTTATCTTATTTGATATATGTATAATATACAATACCATAGTAACTTAATGTAAAAAAAAATATTAAATTTACCACAATGTTACTTGTTCTCACTATTGGTGTAATGAAGAACTACCTTCTTGTTAGAGTCACCGATGGACTCAAGCCTCTAGGATGACCTACAAAAACGAATAATTCCTTCCAAGAGAGAGTAGCAAGAGAAAAAATATTGCTTGATTATGGGCATAATTTATTTGATTAAACACTAATATGATTGCATGGATTACATTATCTTTAATTAGACTAATTTATTGAAATGTGCATATATTAGGGTATGTGAAAAGATCATGGGGGTCCAAAAAGTGGCAATGAGGAAAAAAATGTGTTTTTACTTCACCAAAATTGTGAAACAAAAAAGTTGAATTTTTGTATCCAGTCGGGTAAACTTTGAATTTGGTTTGTTAATACCAAACCAAAATAGATATTCATTAATAATGGATATCTATTTCCCCAAATTATTTTTTGTCACTTTATGTATTCAAAATAAATATCTGTTCAAATGAAAAGAAAAATTTAGATATCCATTTTGAAAATAAAAATGGATATCTATTTTCAACAAGTATTTTAATTAATTTTATATTTTTCAAATGGATATCCATTTTGAAAAGCCTAAAAAGGCACATGCTTCAGTAAAATTTACATAACTTTTGTGTTACTTATCAAAATTTTGATTTTTTACAAGTGCTGGAAAGGTGATTCTGGGATCTACACAATGGATAAGATTATTGTGATAGATTGATCATAAAAAATAATTATAATCATTTTAAGCTCCTCAATTTTTCAAATTTTAAATGCTCATAATTCTTGCGTACAAATTCTTTTTTTATTTTATTTTTGTAATAGTCATCCTAAATGACTTGAAACATTAAAGAAGTAATAAATAATGAAAAATTTACATTTTTGTACTAAGGAGAGTAAAAAAAGGTTCATAAATCATCATAGAAGGCCTCCTTGTTGTCTTTGATCCAATGCATACCTTTTCCCAAGTTGAACTAGGAGAACATATATCTCTCTTCCTCTCTCCCTCTATCTATTTAGCTATATCTCTATCTCTCCCCCTCTCCTTTATTCACCCTATGTACCTATATCCTCACTTTTCCCTTACTCTACCTCTATCTATATCTCTCCTGTCTCTATATATCTCCCTCTCTACCTGGCTCTCTCTTTTTCTTCCCCTCTATCTTTCCCATTTATATATCTCTACATACCTCTCCCTATTTCTATCTCTATATATCCCTATCTCCCTATATCTATATCACTCCCTATTTCTATATCTCTCTACTTCTCTCTTTCTCTCTTTCTCTATTTTCTCCCACCATCTCCCTCTCCCTCCCTCTATCTATTTATACAATCTCCCTCTTCATCAAGTTATATCCATCTCTCTCTCTATCTCTCATATATGTACACACCCTATTCCTACCTCCCTATCTCTATCACTTTGTTTACCCCCCCTCTCTCTATTTGTCTCTCTATAAATCTCTATATTACTTGTCTCTATCACCTCCTTTATATCTCACTCTTTCCCCCTATATCTATATATCCCTATCTCTCTCTTTATATCTATCTATATCTCATTATATCTACCTCTCTCTCCTATTCATTCTCTTTATCTCTCTCTCCCTTTCTATCTATATCTTTCTCTAACTCTATCTCCTTATCTCTGTATCTCTCCCCCTATATCTCTATATCTTTCTCTATCTTTATCTCTCCCTTTTTCCATCTCCCTCTATATATTGATCTATCTCTCCCCTCTTCACTCTCTACTTCTCTACCTCTATCTCTCTTTCTACCCCCTCTCTATTTATCCCCCACTCCTCGTCCCTCCTATATCTCCCCCTCTCTATCTATCCCTCTTTCTCTCTACCTCCTTATCTCTCCCTCTTTATCTCCATCTCTCTCTCTACCACTTTATCTTACCATCTATATCTCTCTATCTCCATATTCCTCTATATATTCTCTCCCTATCCCTCTATCTTCTTCTCTACCTTTCTACAGAGAGAGGGGGTGAGTGGAGATAGAGAGAAGTAGAGAGGGAAGCTTAAAGAGGTAGAGAGAAGAGAGAGAAGAGAGATATATAGATATATCAAAATGGAGAAAAATGGGGAAAGAGGGAGGGATGGAGTGAGAAGTACATAGAGAGAGAGAAGTAAAGAGGGAGGGAGGAAGGGAGAGGTAGATATAGAGAGCTTGGGTGGGAGGGATATAGGAAAATGTAGGTAGAAAGAGAGGAGGGTAGAGATGGGGGATAAAGATATAGATAGATAGAGAGAGAGAGAGAGAGAGAGAGAGAGAGAGAGAGAGAGAGAGAGAGAGAGAGAGAGAGAGAGAGAGAGAGAGAGAGAGAGAGAGAGAGGTATAGAGGGAGAGGGAGGGTGAGGGGATATATAGGGAAGTATAGAGGGAAGGGGAGAGAGAGGTAAGGTGGGAGGGGTAGAGAGAGATGTTTGGAGATAGGGCGAGGGGAGATAGGGAGAAGTAGAGAGAGAGGAGCGATAGATGGGAGTGATAGAGAGAGTAGGTAGAGAGAGAGAGGGTGAATGGGAAGGTGAGAGGTAGATAGGAGAGAGAGGGTGAAGAGAGATATATAGATATATAGAGAGACATAAATGGAGAGAGAGGGGGAATGAGGGAGGGATGGAGTGAGAGGTAGGTAGAAAGAAATAGAGGGTAGATAAAGATAAGTTGAGAGGGATGGAGGAAGGGAGAGGTAGAGATATAGATCTAGGGTGGCAGGGATATAAGGAGAGTTAGGTAGAAAAATATGAAGATATAGATGGGAGATAAAGAGAAACTTAGGGAGAGAGGTGAATATGTTCACCCTCCATCTTTCTACCTAACTCTCCCTCTATCCCTTAAACCTTACATCTCTCTTTTTGTCTCTACTTCTCTTTATCTCCCATCTATATCTTCTTCTCTATCTACCTACCTCTTCCTATATCACTCCCACCCTACCTCTCTATCTCTACCTATCCCTTCCTCCCTCCCTCTCTACATTTCTCTATCTCTGATATTAGATTATTTCTACCTACCTCTCACTCTATCCCTCCCTCATTTTGCATGTATCCCTTTAGATATCTCTCTTCACCCTCTCTCTCCTCTCTAACTCTCTCACCTTCCCTCCCTACTCTTTTCTATCTCCACTCATCCTCTCTCTACCTGCTTATCCTTCCTACCCTAATATCTCATTAACTCTCTCTCTATCCTTCTCTCTCTACTTCTCTCTATCTCCATTCACCCTCTCCCTCTCTACTTACCTCTCACTCTATCACTCCAACAGTACCTCAATATCCCCTTCCCTCTATAATTATCTATATATCCCCTCACCTTCTCTCTACCTACATCCCTGCCACCTTACCTCTCTCTATCTCTACTTCTCTTTATCTCCCATCTTAATCTTCATCTCTATCTACCTACCTCTCCCTATATCCATCCCATCATACCTCTCTATCTCTACATCTGCCTTCCTCTCTACTTCTTTGTTTCTCTCTCTTTACCTACTCTCACTCCATCCTCCCTCATTCCCCCTCTCTATCCATTTAGATCTCTATATCTCTTATATCTCTCTCCTCTCTATCTCTCACATTCCCTCTCTACTCTCTATATGAGTGATAGGGAGAGGGAAAGAGATAAGGAGAGAGGGAGGGATATCTAGAGATAGATATGACTTGGGAAAGATAGATGGGAAGATAAATGGAGAGAGGTAGGTAGAGAGATAGGGAGAGGGAGAGGGAGAGGGAGAGATGAAAAATAAATTCAAAAGGTACACTTATATATTGAAAGGTCAAAATATCAATGATGTAGCAAAAGTGAAAATGAAACAGGGTGATCCCACAATAGTCATTTATAATTTTTAGCCAAACTAGACACTGAATTTTTTTTTAACTAAATATTCACTTTCAAGCAGCTATAGCGGCTAAACCGTGAGGAATTTGAAGATGATGCAAACTAGAGTTTCATGCAATTTTGTCTATAGATTCTAAATATATTTTTTCAAAAAAAATTGGAATCAGATTGCACTTCTTTTTCCATCTCCCTCGAAAACTAGTTTTTTTTAGAAAACAACATTTTTAGAAAGTGACACTCACCGTATAACGCATAAATTTTTTTCCATGAAGAATAAAATTATAATTATTTCAAATTTAGATTTGTAACTCTGATATCTAGTGCTTCCACTTTGTTAGATAGTTTTTTATTGAATATTTTTTCTTCAATCAAGTTTAGAAGTCAAACCAATTACAATTTAGACATAGCGCGACCATATAACACAATTTTTTTTGTATGTATCAAAATTCTTTTTTTTTATTGGATTGAGGACTTCAATATCTTGTGCACTCATATTTAAAAAAAATAAATTTTGATAATCTACTATTTTTCCACATGTGCAGAATAAAGAGCTTGATTTTCGGTGAAAAACCTATGTTTAATAAAACTAAAAAAACAAATACATAATAAAACCAAAACATATTAAAATTATATTTTTTGGATAGCTCATTCTTAGGACTACCTAATTCTAGTTGGGTTTGTGAATTCTCTGCCATTTTCATCTTCAATCTGAGCTTCGAAGTGCAAATTTCTTCTTTTTTTGTGAACAAGGTCAAAAATTAGGGAAAGGGGGGTTCACCTGAACCAGGGGGTTCGAGCGAACTAGGGTTCATTTGAATCCCCTTGCATAAAGTGGTTTCCTTTTGTTTTTTGGCTGATTGGTTCGTACATGCACATTAAATGGGTTCGTTCAAACCTTGGTTCTAGCAAACCCTTTTTTGGTTCATTCGAACCTTGGTTCTAGCGAACCCTTTTTTGGTTCATTCGAACCTTGGTTCTAGCAAACCATTTTTTGGATCGTTCGAACCCCCAAAATAGAAAATTGTGGCATGGGGTCATTTTTTACTAGTTTTCCTTCCTCATTAAAATTTTAAAACACTTTTATGGGTTTACCTAACACTAATGTGATTTCCAAGGATGGGTAGGGTAAGTAAAATTGATTTCACAATCAAGATAATAGAGAAAGATGTAATAATATAAAATTAATAAAGAATGCAAATATTTTTGAATATAAGATTGAGATATAAATATATTTAAAGTATAGATCTAAGAAACCCTAATATGAATAAGAAACCATATAAGAAGATTGGTTTGTATAGGATTTAATGGGTTTACTAAAATTCAAAGAGGCATAAAGAGGGACAAAGAGAGAGGAAATAGAGGGAGAGGTAGAGAGATAGGTCTAGAGCTTAAGAGAGAGAGATATGGAGGGATTAAGGGAGGGAGAGGTAGGTATAGAGAGGGAAAAAAGTGAGAGAGAGAGATATAGAGACATAGATAGAGGGATAGGGAGAGAGTTGAGATTGATTTAAGTAGAGGGGGAAGGATGGATGGAGAAAGAGGTAGAGAGAAAGAGAGAGATCTAAAGAGGTACAAAAAGAGAGGGAAGGAAGGAGGGAGAGATAGGTCTAGAGCTCAATGAGAGAGAGAGAGAGTGAGAAAAATATGTCTAAAGAGAGAGAAATGGAGAGGGGAGGAGGGAGGGATGGAGAGGTAGATAGATAAGTCTAGAGCTCAATATATTAAGAGGGAGATGTCTAAAGAGGTAAAAGAGAGAGGGAGGGAGATACAAGTGGAGAGATAGGCCTAGAGATTAAGGGGAAACATAGTGAAATATAGAGAGATAGAGAAAGGGACAAAGAGATGTTGGGAATAGGATACCATTTAATTACAATCCTAAACATATTTCATGTATCTCTTAAGTCATTGGAAAGTGTTCAGACCCAACACTAGGATTAGAAAGAGATTAAATTTGAATGAAATGAACATGTAAATTGACATTTATGATTATTCCTAAATGATAGGAACATGTGAGGACATCCAAGAAGAGCTCCTACAAGATAGGAGCACATGCAGCACCCAAATGGAAGGTGGAACCCACCTTGCTTCAGTTAACTATTTGGAAGATTGGTAACACTTCAGTAATGCATGTTTTGATCCTACAAATTAGGAATTGATATTTGCATTCATGAGTGGAGTGGCACTATTAGTTCAATATCAATTCAGTATCAGTTTAGTTCAGTTCAATTCAGTTATGGTTTAGTTATCTTAAGTTGCATGTAGTTATTTTGAGTTGAATGCTCATTGAATTGAGTTGGCTTGAGTTGCATCACTAATTAATTCATCTTCATGATAGATAGCAGGTGGATACTTTCAGTTAAGTGGGGATGATTAATCATGTGTAATGGTCGCATGAATTGGTGGACAGATATGTTTTAGTTAACTAAGATTGACTTGGGACCACCTTGGGTCCCCAAGCTGGCATCTTTCAGTTAACACCTTTTGCATGAGAAGATATTTACAAAGCTTAGTCAAGTGGGCCCATTCTTTGGTTCCAACTTTGAGGTGAAGTTTGTATGATATCTTCTTGACCAATGTTTAGTTAAGTGTTTAGTTTGGGGTTCCTAAATTGAGGAAGACTTTGGTTTCACTTTAGATTGCATTATGGAACTCTAATTTCCCAATCTAGGTGTAGATTTTTGTGAGGAGCTTTATGCTCTTGTATTGTACAACTCTTATGATTTTTACATGCTCATAAATTATTGTCTATTAAATTGTAGCAATTGTATGAGAGTTTATTGTAGGTTGTGAAGAAGGATTGTTGAAGGCAAGGAAGCATATCAATCAAGGATTCATACAGTATTATTGTATTCTTGTTCTAAGGTTAAATAATACAAGCACTATTGATTCTAGTGGAGTGTTTTCCCAAAAGGGTTTCTCCACGTATATGATGTGCTACTTCTATCTCCTTGTCTCATTCTTCTACAATCTTCTGTCTCTTTCTACAATTGGTAAAATTAATCTAAACAGATTAATCATACATAAAGAATTGTGATAAAGAACACTTAATTAGATCTATAGTATCATATTTTAACAAGTTTTAAGCCACAATATTACCTTCATTTTCAGCATTTGGTATCAAAGCTAATGGTTGGTTATGGTTTGGGACACCTTTCTCTTAAAAGTTTAAAGATTTTTGGTTGTACTGGGAGCTTTTACTATTGTGTTATTTTAGATTTTAAAATAAGTGTGTTACAATGAGTTCTACTTCTCATCTAGATATTGAAAGATTCAATGGATCTAGTTATGAGATGTGGAAACTAAAAATGGAGGATCTCCTTGAAGAGAGAGATTAGTGGTTAGTTGTTTTAATGATACTATTGATCATCAAATATTGCACCTCTCTGACAGTCTTATGGGAAATTCAATGAGTGGAGGATCAATTTGTGCCTCAATGAATACCTCTGTGATTTGTATAGAAATTTGTCTCTTATTTGGGGGTTTGGAGTAAAGGGTAGAAAGAAATGTAAATATAAAACATAAAAAGGGCAATACACCAACACATTTACAACATTTCAAACCCAACCATTTCTATGATTGATATAATTATACATATAATGCCAAAACCATTCATTGTTGGAAAGAGAACGAATAGCAAAGGCTAACAATCAAGCACAATGCAGACTTTCAAATCTTCCTACAAGCAGTTTTCATTAAGGTTTGATCAAACATAAAGATTTCTAAGGGTAACATGAAGAACATTCAGAAATTGCATAAGCTCTCTCTCCTAATACAGCATAGTATAGTATTTAAAACAACAACTCTTCAGAAAAGCAGAGAATTATAATAACATAATTCAATTTTCACCAGTCACCATTCTACCATACGAGCATACATGGAAATCAGCTACTTAAACTATTTAGATTCAACCTGCAAGACACAATGTTTCATTCAAAATGATAATGTTAAGAAAGAAAGATTGAAAAAGGCCATGCATGCACAATTTCAACAATTTCTCCTTAATAGTCCATGCTTTAAATATCAAATGAACTTTAAAACAAAGGTCAGATGCCAATCCGACAATAGTTTAAACATTAAAAGATATAACATGCCAGAGGCAAGTAGCTCTGCAATTGTGCTTCTAAAAGTAATTCTATATCTTAAGAAAACTAAAGAAACTTTGCTTATCCAAGGAAACTGAAACTTGAAATTCCAACCCCTCATTGTGTCATTTCCCTCCTTATATAGCTACAAAAAAAGAAAACACTGCCTCAACACAAAATTCAATATTTCCATGTGTTTGATAGTTAATGGCACATGATCTGATTGTAGATCTTTGGTTAGGCCACAATGATCATTTCTCATCAATTCTCAACTGTCACATTGATGTTTTTTAGATATTTAGCAAAGATAGAGGCTCGTAAATGATCAAATCCTATAAACAATAGCCTAGAAAAAAAGGTCCAATTTACCAATCACATCACGCAAAGGCATTGACTCAAAGATTCTATCCAAAAAACCAAGAAAGAAAAAGGCCAACCAGCTCCAAAAAACTCCTAAAAATATATCACTTTGTAGGAGACGCAATCTGCCCACAACAAAGAGGTGGCATTTCAAAAAGGAAGAGACTTTCAAGCTCATGAATATAGCTCCCTTGAAAATCTCCAACAAGCCAACACGTACATTCTAAACTCTCTCCCAAAAGGCAGATGAAAGATGAAAGTTGTGCAGCCACCATGTGACACATTGTGCACTTTCTGATAACTCTACTTGAGCATAGGCACACTCAAAACTGAAAACATTATACAAGCCAAAAATCAAAATGATTAAGGAAAAAATGCCTCACTATTCTGGCGACTCACAAGGGGTCTTCGCTTGCAAAGGCATGAACCTAGGCCTCTGATTGTTCTTGGAGTTTGACAAAAGTAGCATGTTGAGCCTCCTAGTCTGCATCAGTTGGTAGGATGAGGTTTCAAATCTGCCTATATGCTTGCATAAGATCAAAAATCTCCTTAAAAGAGATGAAACCTCATTTGGAAGAAACCGCTCCTAGGTGATAAGTCAAGAAAGAGCATAGACCTCACGCTCAGCATCATCCAATGAGGGAATTGTACTTGAACTTGGGAGTTTCACAAAGGTCCAAATTTTGTTTCGAATTGCATTAGTGACTTGCTCCACTATCAACACATCTTCATCTGGTGAAAGAAGAGGAGGAAGGTCGTAAGTAGCCAAGACACTAGAGTCCTTGATCTCGGTGATTCACTTATTCAACACTATCTGGCACTCTTTACACTTGTCCACAACCCTGTGATAGTTGATGATCTCATTGGCTTTGATGGAGGTGAGCTGCCAATCAGGAATCCCCAGTCTCTCCAGGACCTGGTCAGTAGCGATGCACAACTTGGAAATGAAACTTTATGAATTTTCCACTTAGGATGAACATTTTTGCATGAAGTGATTGGACATCAGACCAACCTTGGAGTTCAAATCTAGAACATCCCTTAGAATTGCAAAGCAGGACCAAGAATGACAATACCAGCTATGATCTACTCCTAATGTGTAGATATCAACCTCTTCATTATCATGAGGGCTCCAGATGCTCATGCAGTGGCTAACTCTTGGTTAAATTGGGCCTCTCTTGCTCTTGTGCTCTCTTCCATTTAATTTTTCTCCCAAAGGATGATTTCCAACTCTAAACTTAGTCTTTTGACTTCTTGTCTTGACTCTTCTACTTCCACCTATATCTTTTGAAGATCATTAGAAGCGTAGGATCGGGCATCATCTAACTCTCTCTTCATATTTTCAATTTCAGCATGAAGCTGAACCTATTCACTCTAAGCTTCTGCAAGTAGCTTAGACAGATCTCCTTGTTGGCCTTGAATTTTCTTTATATGGGATACTTCAGCTTCTCTAGCTCAGATCTCATTCTACAATTTTCTTACTATTTCTTTTACATTTTCCAACTCTGCCTCGCGCTTCTTTAATTTCTTGCCCAGCCTCTCATAGTCAACATATACCCCATTCTAAGTTGATTTGGCTAGGACCACTTTTTCGTGTGGGCAAGTTTCATTCAAATCCAATCCTCTAGCATGAATGTCATAGTCCTCCATTTGTATTTTCCCTTTGGGCTTGGTGACGAGCGGCTTCATGGTAGTAATGAGCAAAGAGTTCTACTCCTCATTGAAGCAAGCTTCAATCTTCTCAACATTCTTCAGCAATATTTTCTACTTCCTAGCCTTTCAGGCCTACTTGGTAGCATCAAAATGACCCTGAAGAGTCTGAGGGACATCAACACTTTGTGCTGCAATGGAAGCACCAAGGGGCAGTCTAAAAAGGGTGATAGTAGGGGAAAATTCAGATGTATTTGCATGACGGGACACAAAAGGAAACGTGATCATGGAAAAGGGTGGGACACCAAATTAAGTAGGGGAAAAACTAGTAGGGGTGAAAACAAAAACTGGTTGATGGAGAGTTTTCTTCCTAGAAGTAGATGGACCAAGAGTGACGGGTAAAGCGGTGGTATCAGTTTTTTCAATGGGGGCCCTTGATAAGGTGATTAAAGACACAACAACAACCACAGTGGATGGAACTCCTTTAGCATGCGGGGTGGTTTCAGCAGGTTCATTGAAAATGGCAAGGGTTGCATTCATGATTACCAACTTAGGGTCTAAGGGTGGATGATTTCTTTCCACAGGAGGAGGCATAGGATTGACCAAGGATGCAAAAATAGGAAGAAGAGGGGGGTGAAATTTACCTGAGTTGTAGTGGTCAGAACCTTTTGTAGGGTGGACTCCACTTCTTCTTCCTGTCAAACTAGTACATTAGGGGCACCCAAATCTTGAATCCTTCTTTGCTTGTATGACCAGAATAACACATTTTGATCCTCTAGCATCAGATCCTTCTAAAACTTTGCCTTTAGCGGTAGCTAGGGATCCTCTTAGATACTGTCAGGTCCTTCTACCTTTGCTTTAGGTGTTGGAGGTAGACGAATCTTGTGAATCCCTTTGCCTCGAGTCTCTCTAGCTTTCAGATTCCTGAGGTATAGTAACCTGAGGTTGCACTTGTTCCTCATCAATCTCATGGCTTGTTTTGAAATTACTATTGTCAAAATCAGCCTATTTATCATATAAGTCTTTGAAATCATCATCAAGTACCTAAAAGTTACCAAACGAAGCACCTTGGCACCTAATCCCCTATTAGAATCTCCAAAATTATGCATTTTTCCTTTTCAACCATCCCTTGTGCTTCAGTTGTGCATTAAGAGATCTTCCCATCAAAATATTCCTCTAATACTCTTCATGTGGCTCATAGAAACTTAACCATTTTGTCCTTTCTTGTAGAATATGAGCCAGGTCAATGTATATATCCACACTCTCCCAACCCAAGTTTCTCCTTTTGTGGAAATAATCTCGAACCTCATGCGTCAAACTATAAATCCCATTCGGGTTATAATTCCACTTGTTGCAAATGAGGACCAAACCTAAAACCGCCAGTAAATTTGTTGTCCTTTTCCTTCCATTTAGTCAGTATTACCCAACTCTTAGCAATCACGAGAGGAAGGTCATAGAGGTTTTTTTGTTCCTCCCAGCACCATAAATCTTGTCGATGACGGGTACTTGATGACATGCCTCCAATGCAAAGACCCTGTCTATTACAAATCTGGGGAGTTAGAATGCCTCCCCGGGAAAACCATGAAACCTTCAATGAATGTGAAATCCTCACCTAGGAAATAATTTATTGGGTTTGGTGGATCTCTTATCCATTCCATAACCTCTTCAGAAAAAATGACCAATGGAGCGTGGCAACAAATCCTAGAGTACTAGCCTCAGAAAATTATTTGTAAACTAATAATAATCCCCTGTCCTTGAAAGCAGAGGGGTCCATATATAAATTGGTTGGATACAACCCCTTTCATCTAGCCTAGATATTGGTACATTCCTACCCAGCCACTCAAAATTTTGATGTAAAAGTAAATGAGCTAGAACAAAAGAATACTTGAATTTGGACTCAGTATTGTAGTTCTTCAACTACTCCCTCATGTTCCTAGTTATTACCTCAACAAAATCAAAGTACCTCTGGACCTTTTCCCTTTTGAGAATAAGAGCTAGGGAAAAATAGAAGGGGTTAATCTTTTCAGCATCATCAAGGACCAAAACCCAGACCAACATTGAGAACACAGAGTGTGTGTCCTTAAACTTCTTGCATGAAAGAGGCCAAAAAATCTACCCTCTTTGTGGCCTTTCCTTGGTCTCATCTTCATAAAATTTATTTTCTTGAATATGTCCTCTCCTAGCACATCCATTTGTTCCTCGTCAAAAATCTTGGCACCCCATCTTGTAGGGATACACAACATATCTCGTATGGCTTTGGCAAAAATGGTAATCTTGACTCCTTAGCCCTTAATGGCCTCTGTACTTCTATTAAAATTCTTCGCACATGCATCAACCAACTCTGGGCATGGATGCACAAGAAGTAGCATAAACTGTGGCAGGCCACAATTCCAAAGCCGAAATGTAAAACCCTCTGATGGTTCATGCTCCATAATCCTTTGAAACATGTATTCCCTAAGATTTTTAGGGTTAGCCAATAATTGATGGTTGAAAACATTATCAGTGATGTCTTGCACTACCTCTCTTTTGATGTATTTATTAGGTTGGACCTTTCTATAGTGTTCAAAATGCAGCTCTTCTATTGTTGGAGCATTGGCAAACAAGTTTTTCCCAAATACATCGGCATAGACAGGTCTTCTATTTGAAGCTACAACATGTCTACCAGAGGTTGATGCTTTTGCCATGGCTATACGAGAAAGTTGCAAAGAGCTTATCTAGAGATAATGACCACTTGTATTTTTCTTCTTTAGAGAAATCTACTTTTGAGTGCAATTACTTCTCTCACTCATACATGCAGTTAAGGCTACGCCACTATTGTTGGACCATTAAATGCTACCACCAAGGTGATATGTGTGGATTGGAGATCTGTATCCCTCGAGAATGCCAAAAATTCCATGACAATGGAGTTATTATATTCACTTCGCCATCTTTTTATCAAATAAACTCATTTCATTGAAAAGTGTATTTTTGCTATGTAAAACGTGTTGGGTGATACAAGGTGTTCTTGAAAAGACGTGCCCATAAATTTTTCAGAGATTTAGCACATTAATCCATGTATTTTCTCATTAATAAGCTGGATGGCATTGATGATGGTGAAAGACACATGTCAATTATTGACATATAAGAGCATTTACTCCCAATGCCCAAATTTATTTCTCAAGGTATTCTATCAAATTCTCCATATGATTTACCTATCTTTCTCCATTTTTCCTTCAAAATTTCCTATTATCGTTCGACCAAAAATGGATTTTTCATTAGTTGAGTTCACCAGCTCACCTTTCTATATATAGTTATGCCACCTTTTGCAACATTCATTCAAAAATATAGTCTCTTAAGTTTAGCAAGCTCTCTGCTTATCCTCATTCCACCATCTTTCATTGCTTCTCAAAATGTTTGCTAGCTTAGGCACTCTCATTCGGCTCCTCCCACAGATGCCACAATACTAATTTGCAGGAGAGGTCACTAGTGACCGAATTAAGCGCTTGATGAATAAATGTGATCGCCTCATCATGGTTTAGTTCAGGTGGGTAGTTGACACAAACTTTATCAACAATAAAAACCAGCTTCAAAGCAACTCAAACATTTTGTCCTGCTTCATGGCCTCACTGTTGTATCTGAATGTGTCCAATCCCATGATAATTGGGTTGTGTTACTAGATGTTCAACACTTCATTGATGGAGAGGCTTTCTGAGGTAGTGCAAGTGGCTTTCCCTAGCATTGGCATACCAAGTGCCATGGATCTTCGCAGGCACATGAACTTTGGAATAGACATACCCAGGTTTCCCTTCCTCTCTGACTTTCACACTATGGAAATTGAGACACACTACTATTCTTCTCATCCTGTGGCCACTTTTCTACTATGGGAGTATAGGGTGGAGCGTGTTTCGGGACTCGCTTAGAGGAAGCACTTTGACTTCCTAGTGCAAAGTCGCGGTGACTAGACCCTAGGTTTGCGTTGTTTGGTCTGTGTGCATCGTGTGTTCAACCCCTTTCTTCAACCTAAATAAAAATAATAAGAAGAACCTGATAACAAGCCCTTTTTTCTTTGTTGTCAACAGCTGGAGGCTTAGATTTACTTCGTTTTTCTTGTTGCCTCCCTTTTGCTTCATTTTTCTTGCTACCCTTTTTTGTGTTTGCCTGAGAGAGCCTCACATTTAAATCTAAGCCTTGGTCCATGAATTATATTGTAAATTTTTTAATGAATATAATATAATACAACTTTTCATTTCTTTAGTGTTCTTTAAATGGATGGATTATTCTCATAATTAAAAGGTATTTACAAAAAAATTATATATGGTACATAACTATTAATTTTTTTAAAGAACTATGTATTTTAATGGAATAACTTCAAAACAATACCATTCACCAGTATATCTAAAGCATTTCCCTCCATATCTTCAAGTTCATACGCATTATTTTCCTTGCACGCACTAATTCGGAAGGTCCTTTCCATAGCGCTTCAAATTTTGTGTTGCCCTAGTTTTTTAGTGTGCTTGTTGTACTTTAGCACTAAGCTCCCTTCTTTGAATTTTGGGTTAAATTTTTTTTTTGTCAAACCAACACTTAACTATTTATTAGTGATTTATCATGGAGTCATAGGCCTTTTCTCCATCTACTTCTAGATTGAGGAGCTCCACTATCTGTACTTCCATTCTGCTACTTTCCTCAATTTCTAGGGATTTTAGTAGTTGTAAGGCATGGATATCTATGGAGATAGGTAGCACTACCTCCTTTTCATACACCAGTTCATAGGGGGAAGTCTTCATAATTTTCTTGGGAGTAATTTGATCTACCCACAGAGTAGCTCACAGGTGTTTGTGCCAGTCCCTTTGTCATTCTGACCCACTATGATTGATTAACCTAATTAGGTTTTTGTTGGTTGATTTTGCTAACCTGTTCCCTTATGGGTAGTAATTCGATGAAGTTTTGAGGAAAATCCCATGTCTAATAGCAAAATATGAAATTCTTGATCCTACAAAGGCTCAGGCATTGTCGGATATGATGGTCTTGGGTGGGCCAAACCTGGCTACTAGCTCTTCCAAGAAATTAACAATTTCCCCTTCTATGGCACTTTTTAGGGCTATGACCTCTATCCACCTTGTGAAATAGTTGATTGCCATGAGGATCCACTTATTTCCAACACTAGATATAGGATTTATCATTCTGATAAAATCTAGACCTCATTAAGCAAAGGGTTCCTCAGTTACAATTGGGCTTAGGGGTAGAGCTACATTCTTTCTTTTGCCAAAAAAATATTGGCTAGGTATACTTTTGTACCAAATGATGTGCTTCAAAAAACATAGAGGGCCAATAATATCCTGCTTTCATGATTTTTAAGGCAGTAGTCTTAGCAGAGAAATTTCCACCCTCAGAACTATGATGGAATTCATTAAGAACTCTTTCCACTTGTAACTTGTCGAGACATCGGAGTAGTACACCATCATAATTTCTCTTAAATAGTACACCCTCAATTAATACATACCTGGTGCCTTGTAGTTAGTAGTATCTTCTTTTATGAAGTGAAAGACTAGTTGGGTTTAATATCCCTTCTACATATACTGTGTCTGATCAGCCACCCAAGACTCCTCGAACTCGAATTGGTTCAAGTAGACTTGATCAGTCTCCTTGTTTGCTTTGGGCTTTAATTCCTATGCAATGTACTTAAACAAACCTCTTCCTCAAACCAAATTGGTTGGTCTAATTTCCAAATCATATTCTAGGATCTTGGTGATCCAATTTTCCCTTTTTTTGTTATCTCTATTTCTGTGATGTATTCCAACACATTGGGATGCACTACGAGAATAGTGATCTTGTTAGCTGACACCAAGTGCCAGAATTTCTTTAAACTTTTGACAATGGAAAAGGCATGCTTCTCTACAAAATTATACCTAGCTTCATATCCTTTTAGGGTCCTTGAATGGAAAGTGATAGGATGTGCTCCATTGTCTTTGCTACACTTTTGAGTGAGCACAGAAGCTATACTATGTTGGCCACTGTACAAATAGAGTAGAAAGTCTTAGGAAAAATCTAGATTAACCAACACAGAGGCTTCAGAGAGGGCTACCTTTAGCTACTTGAAACCTACCTTACCTTCTAGAGCCCATCTAAAAAGTAGGTTCTTCTTAAGCATCAGGGTGATTGGTCTCGCAATGCTTGGGAAATCTAATATGAATCTACTCACAAAATTGATCTTTCCTAGAAAAAATAATGTAGTACCTTTTGGTTTACTAACAAGGGTAATCCCATTATAGATCCGACCCTTTGGAGGTCTATTTCTATACCCTACTTCAATACTAAAAATCCAAGGAGCTTACCCTAAGGTACTCTGAAAACACATTTTTTTGGATTCAAAGAAATCCCAAACTATTGGCATTTTTGGAAAACCTTTTCTAGATGATCGAAATGATCATCTTTTGATTTTGAGAGGATAATTAGGTCATCTAGATATATTAGGATAATCTGGTTGATCAATCCTTCAAAAGCAATATTCATCACTCATTGAAAAGTTGCACCAGCATTGGAAAGTCTAAACAATCTTTGAATATGCCAATTTTCCCCACTTAGTGGTAAATGTTGTTTTATGTTGGTCGGATTCCTTCACATAGATCTAATTATACCCTAAGAAGTCATCTAGAAAATAGAACATCTCTGATCTAGCCATGATCTACAAGATTTTCTCCATCAATGGCAAAGGGTAATGGTCTTTTACCGAGGCTTTATTCAAGTTCCAGAAATCAACACAAAGTCAGATATCACCATTATTTTTATGAATTGGAACCAGATTTGATACCTAGGTGGAATTTTTGATAGGATATATGATAGATTTTATTCAACCAACTTTGTGAGCTCCTGTGCCATCAATGCTTCAACTTTTGGGTTGACTAGCCTTTGCTTTTGTTGGACGGGTTTGGATCTTTCTACCAAATCAATGGTATGTTGGATTATACCCAGGTCGTATCTTCTTAGATCATCATAGGTCTAGGTAATAACCCCATCATACTTGAAGCATAGATCCTTCATTCTTTTCTTGTCCTTGTGAGGAACTTCTCTTCTAACTTTCAACTTTCTACTGCTTCTGGCATCGAGCTCTTCATAATCCCTTGCATCTACAGTAAATATTTGCTTGTCATTCCTTGCATCTTCACAATCAAATTTATTTTTGAGATAAATTAATCCTTGGTGAAGCTCATTCCCTTTCAATTGGATGATTTGATCTTTGGGAAATCCTATCCTTGATTTCTATATGAAATAAGCAATTTGGATTTCTTCATTAATAACTTGCCAATTTTAATCATTGTCAGGAATCGAGGGTTAGACAATGAATTGCACCATGCTCCACTTTTTCAAGTTGGAAATTGGTTCAAATTATGAACTGAAAAAATCCATTTGATTAGCAACACTATTTTGTGATCAGAGAATAACTTGTATGTTCAAAGCTTCAAAACTATCGATCAAATCCTAGACCCAATGCCTGTAAGATCTCATCCTTGTGTTCTTTGTAGTTGCTTGTCCACGAACCTAGCTCGCCACTAGTTTTGAATCTCTGAAAGATTGCATCCTTCTTTAACCTATCCATTCTACTAGAATTATCCCATGAACCAAGGCTTCATACTCAACATTATTGTTGGAGCATGAGAACTAAAAATGGGAAGCCTTGAGGGTCTTTGATCCTGTTGGTGACACTAGTCAAACACCCAATCTAGAGCTAGCTTTATATTTGGCACCATCTAACTATAGGGTCCATAGACTATTATCAGATGGATCATCAAATTCTTCCCAATCCTTCATTAGTTTTAGAAAGACCTGATCATCATCGAAGATCAAATATGTTCCTAGCCTTATTGCATGGAATTTTCCAAATGGATCAGAGTCAATGAATTGGTTGAGCAGGGCTTCTTCCTCAAGAGTTTGATCACTTGTATCTTCTTCATCTTCTAGTATTTCTACACAATATCTCTCTTGTTGAGAATTGTAGGTATGTTATGCCTCAAAGCATATGTTTGTGTTATCAGTAATGTGTTTGGGATGCAAAGATTCAGATAGGATTTTCATCTTTTCCCCATGCTTGGTTCTCAATATTAGGTGCCCGACCAATCAAGCACCAAGTATCCACTAAGCTTTGCAGTGAAATCTCTTGAAAGACACATTCCAAAAACTAGGGGAATGTCTATCACCACTACTTCTTGTGTGACTGTTTGGCTTGGACACGAGAAGAGGGTCAAAGATAGATCTTTTATCCAACCAATGGTCGAAGCCTTCTTCTTGTCTAGTTGCATGATTCCTTTTTCAAGGGGCTCATACATAAGTTTTAAAGCATCCACCACTTGTTTTGGCATAACAGTCATGCTAGCCCCTGAATCAATCATATTATTATGCAAAATCTTATCTCCCACAATAAGAGTTAAAAAGAAAGGTATGGGCTTTGGCTTGCTTACCTCTTTCTCTTGTGCATTTCCCATCTCATTTGCATAAGTTATTTTTTTAGAGCCTAAGGGGGTGGCATGGATCCTTTTTCTCTACTTTGGTTGTATGACAGAGCTACGTCCACCTATGGGCTTTGTTCTTCTTTCTTTAATGCTTCCTAAAGCAATTTCTTTTGTTTGGGAATAGATATGGCATCTCAGAATGATATATTGGTAGGTGCCTTTCTCAGTTGTTCCACGACATTGAGCATCCTGACTAGTTGAGTCTTAGGCTTGTACAGTGGTACTTCTCTTGTCTTCGGAAAGAAATGTTCCATTATGATTAGGCTAGTTCCTTATCTTCCTCCTTTTTTATAATGGCAGATTATGTGGTTGTGGAAAAGGTCGAACAATGGGCAATGGGGCCCACTTTTCCTGTAGAGGTGATTGACGTGGTGGCGGATGCGACAAAGGTTTTTGCATGTATTCTCCCATGATTCTTCTTATGGACCTTGTGTTATAGTCCAACTGTACTTGTAGAACACTAGTTTTTGGAGCTTCATGTGCAAACACTGCATCTTCTTCTTCAATCCAAGAAAACAGAGCTTGGCCGGGTGCAATATACAATTCTTGTTCCAAGGACATTCCTTCCATTTGTTCTCTGAAGTGAGAATTTCCCATTTTGGAAGGCTCGTATTCATTTGCATTTGGAAGCACACCTTTCTTCTTTGTTCTGCTATCCTCTATTGCATATTCCCTCTTGGGAAATTTTGAGGCATATGGCTATCATTGCATAGGAAGCACCAAACATTTTTGTTTTCTAGACCAAATTATTCTAGCCCAATATTAGCTCTTTACCCATACTATCCTTGACTGTCTATAGTGATATGGTGACTAGAACTATCTATTTTGCAAATGGCGTCTATTGACCAATTCCTCTAGAAGATCATTGGTATGGAATCTACTGGTAAGATGACTTTCCTCTACCATAGGCTTGCATAGTCTGCTTCAGAGGCATTGCTTGTTGTCACTTGATAAGGACCAACTTGTTAGCAAAATTTCACATGAGATTCTTCATTTCACTGATATTTTTTGCTATTGAGGAAGAGCCTAGTGCACACATGTTTGAGTGGCAGGATACACATACATAGACTACAGAGCAGTTGCCACCAACTATTCAATGGAAGTGCTTGGAGTAGCTTCTTCCCATGGGACATCTAAGATTTTTGCAAATACTACAATTGGAGGTTGAGGTCAAAGCTTCTCGACATCAATTAGACTATTCTCCATGTGCACAACCACCTCATATGCATCAAGAAAGATGTCCCCTCCCATGGAGGTTATCATAACTACTATGTCTAGATTGAAAGCCTTCAAATATCACATGAACACCATCACAGCTTGGGGTCAAATAATCACAGGGATCCTTTGCCAAGTCTTATGAAATATGGTATTAAAGTCACTCACGGCTTCTTGTGGAGCTCTCTTGATGGTTTAATTAGTTGTTATAGCAATGAAGAGCGATCTCCTTTCTCTGAAAAACATTCAAAAATCTACTCTCCAAGATGATCCCAAGAGATGATAGAGCTCGAGGCTAAATATTAATACCAATCTTGGGCCTTTCCCTTGAAATAGGTAGCTAACAGCCTCAAAGAGATGTTCTCCTCTGATATGTTATGTACCCTACATAACTTTGTTATATCTTGAAGGTGTTCGGAAGGGGTTTTAAAGTCTTCTCCAAATAATACCAAAATAGACTTGAGGGCATTAGTAGGTATAGCAAGCCATACATTTGGGGGTGTGGGTGGTCATAGCAGACTACCACTATCCCATGCTATGAAATTTCTAGGAGTAGGGGGAGGTATGTGAGCCATAGAGAAAATATTCCTATGAATCGGATATATAGGTAATCTTATTTGGAAGTCTAAGCCTCCAAATGGAGTGGATAAGGCTCTAAAGGCTATGCTCTTACCTCTCTATCTATTACTCCTTATAGGTGATATAGAACCTATAAGTCTTCTCCTTCTAGGTACTAAGGCAAGTAACTGAGAGTACTGGAAGTGACCTCTTGAAGATGCTCTTGTTTGGACTTTGGGCATGAAACTTCCAATTTCCTTTCCTTAGCCTAATTCAAGAAATATTTATGACTTCTAATCAGGTGATTGGAAAACTTCTTGTCCCATCAGGCATGCCAGAAAAAGAATTGTTGATCATTAAAACTTTCGCCTCTCTGACAATCTTATGGGAAATTCAATGAGCTAGGGGTCAATTTGTGCCTCACTGAATACCTCCGAGATTTTTATAGAAAGTTGACTCTACTTTGGGGGCTTGGAGTAAAGGGTAGAAATAAATGTAAATATAAAGCATAAAAAGGGCGATACACTAATTCTTTTACAACATTTCAAACCCAACCATTTCTATGATTGATATAATTAGACATGGAATGCCACAACCCTTCATTGTTGGAAAGAGAACGAACAACAAAGTCTAACAATCAAGCACAGTGTAGACCTTAAAATATTCTCATAGGCAATGTTCATTAAGGTCTAATCAAGCATAAATATTTATAAGGGTAACAAGAAGAACATTTAGAAATTGCATTAGCTCTTTCTCCTAATACAACATAGTATAGTAAAACAACAACCCTTCCGCAAAAGAAGAGAATTCTAATGACATAATCCAATTATCACAAGTCACTATTCTACCATATGAGCATACATCATGGAAATCAGCTACTTAAACTATTCAGATTTAACTTGCAAGACACAGTGTTTCATTCAAAATGATAATATTAAGAAAGAAAGCTTGAAAAATGTCATACATGCACAGTCTCAACAATTTCTCCTTAATAGTTTGTGCTTTAAATATCAAATGAAATTTAAAACAAAGGTCAGATGTCAATCTGACAATAGTTTAAACCTTAAAAGATATACCATGCCAGAGAGAAGTAGCTCTACAATTGCACTTCTGAAAGTAATTTTATATCCTAAGAAAACTAAAGAAACTTTCCTTAACCAAGGAAACTGAAACTTGAAATTTCAACCCCTCATTGTGTTGTCACCCTCTTTATATAGTTGCAAAAGAAGAAAACACCGCCTCAACACAAAAGTCAATATTGCCAGGTGTTTGATAGTTAATGGCACATGATCCAATCATAGATCTTTGGTTAGGTCACAATGATCTTTTCTCATCAATTCTCAGCTGTCACATTGATTTTTTTTAGATATTTAGCAAAGATAGAGACCCATAAATGATCAAAACCTAAAAACAACAGCCTGAAAAAAGGTCCAGTTGACTAATCACATCACCTAGAGGCACCAACTCAAAGCTTCCATCCCAAAGACCAAGAAAGAAAAATTCCAACCAACTCAACGACAAACTCCCAAAAATATATCACTTTGTAAGAGACACAATCTACTCACAGTGAAGAGGTGACATGTCAAAAACATGAAGACTTTCGAGCTCATGAATATAGCTCCCTTGAAAATCCTAGAAGCCAAAATCTCTTTTGAAAGGGAGACGAAAGATTAAAGTTGTGCAGCCACCATGTGGTGCATTGTGCACCTTTCCGATAATTCTACTTGAGTGCGGGCACACTCAAAACTAAAAACATTATACAAGCCAAAAATCAAAATGATTAAGGTAAAAACGCTTCACAAAGACAAAGTCATCTATAATGATGTCATATGAGTTTTGGGATATGCTTGATAAGAAGGAAAGAGGGACCATAAGCTTATGTCATGTTGATGTTGGTCTCTTGAATGTTTTAGATGAAGGTACCACATATAAATTGTGGAAGAGGGTAGGTGATATCTATCAAACAAAAAGTCTTATTAATAAGTTTTATCCAAAAAGACAATTGTATTCTTTAAATATCAAAGATGGTGATTTTGTTGCACGTGATTTAAATGCTTTCAATTTTTTTCTAAGTTAGTTAACATCTATAGATGTAAAGATATAAGATGAAGATAAATGCATTTTTTTACTTTGTTCTTTACTACAGTTTTGGGAAAATCCAATTGTTGCTATTTGTGGTAGTGGTGCAAATCCTAAGATGGATAATATAATTCCTACTCTCCTATTAGAGGAGATGAGGAGGAAATCTAAAATGGGATCCCAAGATTCCTTGTTTGTAAGAGGTAGGCCTCAGGAAAGGGAACCTAAGGGAGACAAGAAAGGAAAGGGTAAGTCTAAAGGATGGTCTAAAACCCTTGGTAAGAGTAAGGTAAAGTGTTGGAACTGTGGGAAACTGGGACATGTAAAGAAGGATTGTAGGAACAAGAAAAAGAGTTCTAATGCTTCTATAGATAAATCCTTAGATGACAGTAATAATGCATTGATCATTACATCTTATAATTTTAGTGATGACTCTTGGCTTATTGATTCAAGTTGCTCCTATCATATGCAACTTCTAACAAGGAATGGTTCACTAAGTATATTGCATATGATGGAGGGAATGTCTTCTTTGGAGATAATAGCACAACAAAGATTGTGGGAAAATGAGAGGTAAAGTTGTGTTTAAGTGATGGTAGGGTTAAGACCCTTAATGATGTTTTACATATTCCAATACTTGCTAGAAATCTGCTTTCTGTATCTAATTTTAATGATTCTAGAATGCATGTTACATTTGACAAAGGTGGCTATAGATTGGTGAAAGGGAATATGGTAGTTGCTAAAGGATCTCAGATTGGGACTTTGTTTAAGCTTAATACCTCCAATTTGAATGAATCAACTAATGTAACTAAAGTTGAAAATACATGTATGTTGTGGCACCATAGATTGGGCCACATTGGTGAAAAAAGGTCTTAGGACCATTCTTAATAAGAAACTGGTTGACGATATTCCCAATTATAAGATTGGAAAAAATATTTTTAGTGAGCATTGTGTGTTTGGAAAGCAATCTAGATTTTTATTTCCTAATGGAACAAATAAAGCTAAAGGATTATTAGAGATTATTCATTCAAGTTTTATGAGTCCTATGGATATTGACTCTATTGGAAAATCTAGATATTATGTCACATTTATTGATGGTGTCTCAAGATACACTTGGATCTATTTTATGCATAAAAAATCAGATGTGTTCAATAAGTAAATAAAGAATTTAAGGCTTTAGTTGAGAAACAATCATATCATAAGATAAAAGTGTTGTGATCAGATAATGGTGGCAAATATTTTTCTAAGGAATTTGATGATTATTGTAAGCATGCATGAATTGTGAGACAAAAGACTACTCTATGTACACCTCAATGAAATGGAGTAGCAGAAAGGATGAACGGACCTTAATGGAAAGAGCTAGGAGTATGTTAAGTAGTGCTAAGCTAGATCAGTGCCTTTGGGTCGAGGCTATAAGTACTTGTTATTTAATCAATAGATCTCCTAGTTCATCTATTGAAGATAAAACCCCTTATGAAATTTGGTTAGGTAGGAAACCTAGTGTTGCACATTTAAGGATCTTTGGTTATGAGGCTTTTGTTCATGTGCCTTAATAAAAGCAATCTAAGTTGGATCCAAAAGCACATAAATGCATATTCATAGGTTATGGTGAAAATGTAGAAGGTTACAAGCTTTGGAATCCTCTAACACAAAAAATTACTTTATCTAGAGATGTGATTTTTAGGGAATTTAGATATTACATAGGAGAATGACAATCAAAGGATACTTGGATACTTCTCGAAAAATGCATTTTGAGATAAATATTGAAAAGCATGAAGATGCACATGTTGAAGAAAAATTGGATGGATTGGATGAGGAGATTTCATAGAGTTCGAAGATAGATGCTCATGATGAGCATATTGAGGAATAAGAACCTTATTTGAGAAGATCCAAAAGATAATGAAATATCATTGATAAGTCTAGACCACTAAATTTTTGTTGTATATTTGATTTGATGAGTACTAATGATGAGCCTAGATCTTACAGGGAAGCTTTTTCTTCAAATAAGAACAATATTTGGTCACAAGCTATGCATGAGGAAATGGTTTCCTTGGATACTTGTGACACATGGGATCTTGAGATTTTTCCCAAAGGAAGAAAGGAAATTAGTTGGAAATGGATCTTTAAAAAGAAAATTGGAGTAGATGGTAATCTTGAAAGGTGCAAGGCTAGATTAGTAGCCAAGCGCTACTCCCAAAGAGAGGGGGTTGACTTTTGGCACAAAGTTAAGTTTAGACATGGGTCCTAAATATGATTTTGATCATGAGAAAATGCATGAAATTCCATATGCTAGTGCAATTGGTATTTTGATGTATGCAATTGTCTGTACAAGACCAAATATAGCCCAAGTAGTGGGAGTTCTAAGTAGGTTTATGTCTAGCCCTGGTAAAGAACATTGGACTTATGTTAAGAGGGTGTTTAGATATTTATAAGGTACTTCTGATTACTATTTGGTTTATCATGGTGCTAATGATATTGATATTATGCACAAACCATTGGACATACAGGGTTTTGTTGATTCAGAATGGGCAGGAGACCTAGACAGTCGGAGGTCAATAATTGGCTATGTGTTTACTTTGTTTGGAGCTGCAGTTAGTTGGATGAGTAAGAGGAAGCTCATGGTTGATTTTTCCACCATAGAATCAGAGTACATGGCTGCTACACATGCCTCTAAAGAGGAAGTTTGGTTATAGAGACTTGGGAAAGGTATTGGTTTTAATTGTAAGAAAATTAGACTTGAATGTGATAGTTAGAGTGTTATTTGTTTAGCCAAAAATCCTATGTATCATGCTCATACTAAGAATGTTGATGTTCAATATCACTTTTTGTGAGAAATGGTTCAGAGTGCTAAGGTATTGATTGAGAAAGTTGACACTTTGATTAATGTTGTAGATTATGTTACAAAACAAGTTCCTACAGATAAGTTCTCTTGGTGCAGGAAGGTCATTAGCCTTGAGTCTTGTACTTGATTTATAATAATGATTCCTTTTTTAGAATAATTGTAATTTATAATGTCAAGTGGGAGAATGTTGGGAATAGGATGTCATTTAATTGCAATCCTAAACATATTTCTTGTATCTCCTAAGTCCTTGGAAAATGTTCCCCAACACTAGGATGATAAAAAGATTAAATTTGAATGAAATAAACATATAAATTAACATTTTTTATTATTCCTAAATTATAGTAACATGTGGGGATGTCCAATAAGAGATCCTACTAGATAGGAGCACAGGGGGCACCCACATGGAAGGTGGAACCCACCTTGCTTCAGTTAAATTTTTGGAGGATTGATAACACTTTAGTAATGAATGTTTTGATCCTACAAATTAGGGATTGATATTTACATGAGTGTAGTGGCACTATCAATTTAGTATCAGTTCAGTTCAGTTTAGTTCAGTTATGGTTCAATTATCTTCAATTGCATGTAGTTATTTTGAGTTGAATGCTAGTTGACTTGAGTTGACTTGAGTTGCATGAATAATGAATTTAGTTGCATGATAGATAATAGGTCGATACTTTCAGTTAAGTGGGGATGATCAATTATGCATAATATTTGCATGAATTGGTGGAGAGATATGTTTCAGTTAACTAAGATTGACTTGGGACCACCTTGGGTGCCCAAGTTGGCATCTTTTAGTTAACACCTTTCTCATGAGAAGATATTTACAAGACTCATTCAAGTGGGCCCATTCTTGGGTACCAACTTTGAGGTGAAGTTTTCATGATATCTTCTTGACCAAAGTTCAGTTAAGTGTTCAGTTTGGGGCACCTAAATTGAGGAAGACTTTGGTTTGACTTCATATTACATTGTGGAACTCTACTTACCCAATCTAGGCATAGATTTTTGTGAGGATATTTATGCTCTTGTATTTTACAATTATTATGATTTTAACATGCTCATATTATTGTCTATCAAATTACAACAAGTGTATGAGAGTTCTATGAGAGTTTATTGCAAGTTGTGAAGAATGATTGTTCAAGGAAAAGAAGCATATCAATCAATGATTGATATAGTATTATTGTAATAGTTTTCTAAGGTTAAATAATATAAGCAATATTAATTTTGGTGGAGTTTTTTCCCGAAAGGGTTTGTCCACGTATATGTTGTGTCACTTCTATCTCCTCATCTCATTCTTCTAAATCTTTTATCTCTGTCTACAATTGGTAAAATTGATCTAAATAGATTAATCATACACAAAGAATTGTGACAAAAAACACTTAATTAGATCTACAATCTCATAGTTTTACAAGTTTTAAGCTGCAATATTACCTTCATTTTCAACAAGAGATATGATGATTTATGAATATTTTTTCATCTCCTTACTACAAAAAGTATAAATATTTTATTATCGATTACTTTTTCTAATGTTTCAAGTATTTTGAGCTGATTGTTACAAAAAAAATCATGAAAAAGGGACTTCATATGCAAAAGTAGCAAGCATTTGATATTTCAAAAATGAAATATGAAGTTCAAATGATTATAATTATTTTTTATGTATAATATAAAAACACTACCTAGTTCATTGTGCAGAGCTCTGAATCACCTTTCCAATGCCTATAAAAAAATCAAATTTTTTTTTAAGAAACATAAAAGTTATGCCCATTTTACTAAAGAGGGTTTTTTGGGATTTTCAAAAAAAATGTTTGTTTTGAAGATATAAAGTGGGCATCTGTTTGTAAGAAACATATATTTGTTTTGTTTTTCAAAATGTATTTTTGTTTTGAAGACATAAAAATGGGTAGTCGTTTCAAAAAAATGGATATATGATTTATTTTTCAAAATGAATATATGTTTTCAAGACATAAAAGTGGGTACCCTTTTTTTAAAAATAGATATCCACTTTGTTTCTCAAAACGGATATCCATTTTTAAGACATAAAAATCGATATCCATTTTTTTCACATAATTTTTTCCCTCCATTTTTTCTTCGGGATTGCTTTAGTATTTGGCTTGGGGGTGACCAACCTAGAAATCAACTACCCCAATGTGTTTATAGGGGTTCAAATATTTTTTCAAAATTCATACTTTGTGCTAAAGACTTTTTTTTCATCTAAATTTGTTGAAATGAAAAGGGTTTATTCAACGAATTGCCAGGATTCTATCAATATAAGATATACTTTACTTTGAATTTAATAGATAATTACTATTTATTTTCTACATGTACTATGTGTAAAGTCATAATTGATAGGATGATTGAAAAAAACCTATAACTTTTAAATAGTTATACATTTTTTGAATTTGAAAGATGCATCACATACTATACTTCACAAAATATAGTAACTTTAAAAAATTAAAATTAAAATCATAAGTTTTTGACCAAGTTATCTAGTAGTCAGACAAATGGTTTTTAATATTTTTGAAATTCCTACTAGAAAATTCATAACTAATTATTTACTTGCAAAAAAATATGTGTCACATCTGGGCATGTCCTCTACTTATATTGAAATATTCAAAAAAAAATTGCTCATCATTAGGGTGGTCAGAAAAACACCTTCTTTTTATTTGTTTCCTAAAAATTTAGTACTACTACATTGAAATTTCAAATTTTCACCAAATAGATTTTTTTTTTTTTAAATAATTAGTAGCTTAGAAACTACATTCAATTTGCTACAAATTTTATTCTTACATATTTTTCAAATTATGTTAATAACCTATTCAATTTTTTGTGTCAGTTTCCTAACTCTATTTTTTTGAATTTTCATTGCCACTTAGGGGCTTAGTTTGGACCCCCATGATCTTGCACTGACCCTATAATGCCTTGATTATATAATAAAAGTTGAGAGATAGGGTCCAAGAAAGATTGCGGTAAGTGTCTTAATCCTATGCAATGAGAAAGCTAACATAAAAAAAATATTAAATGACCTAGTACACAATAAGTCAATAAGATAAGATAAGATATCATTGAAAACTAACACTTATAGCTCGAGGATCCTAGGACCTAAGTAAACTTAACATGTGAATAGGATCTACTATTGAACTAGTTGGGTAAAATAACATATTCAAAGCAACACCGGGCCCTAAGTGCAACTTCGGGAGAAGTAAAAAATTGAAAATGACACAAACTATGACGATTATGTGTCCCAACTGCTAGGCCATTTTAGGTACCCAAGTACAATGTAATCTCTCACAATCGAACAAAAGGATAATTTACCCAATGGAACAAAACTCCTCACAAAAGGTATATAAAATATAAGAAATTGAAAGAAAAAAGGACTCATCAACATGAGTCATGAGTCCCCCAAGGACTAATTATATCACCAATATACAATTGATATCCCCCCAAAATAAGGAAAGAGAGAGACCATATAGGCCCCCCACCCCCACAATGTGTAATATCTTATAGAAATGTGAATGCTTGAAGACAAAAACATGACTCAACATTCCTACAAACAAAATTCCTCTCCATAGGAAGGAATAAAACCAAGTAAAAATGTAGGAATGCTTCACTTCTCGCTTCCATAGGCTATGTGTGGTAGTCTTCTCTAAGATATGTTCAAGAGAATGGTATTTTCAATGACACAACCAAATAGTTCCATGTGCCTTATTTTCTAAGTCTTAGAATCTCCATAAGATATTCCTTTGGTTTTTCCTTCCCATGCTACAAATATCCACTAGTCTATCTTCTAAGAGATCCTTCATATTTAGCTTCCACAACTCATATACAAAGCTAATAAATGGGTATGTGTAGGATCATCATAGAAAAAACAGGCCCTTAAGTGGCAAAAAATTCAGAAAAATCAAAGTTAGGCGATTTGATGTAAAAATTTGAATAAGTTATCTATATTATTTCAAAAATATGTAAGAAAAGAATCTGTAGAAAATTGAATGTAGTTTCTAAACTACTACCGTTTATTTTATTTTTTTAAACTATTTGATGAAAATTTGAAATTTCAATGCAATAGTACTTAAATTTCAGGGAAAAAATAAAAAGTAGGTGTCTATCTAACCACCCAAACCACAATAAAATGATAATATTTTTTTATAAGATTTTAGATATAAGTAGAGGACTCATGTCCCGATGTGATGCATATTTTTTGTAATTTTTTTCCAACTAAATAATTAATTGTGATTTTTATTACAACTTTTAAAAAATATAAAAACTTGTATGTTTGACCACCTTAACTTGGTAAAAAATTCATGATTTTTTTGTTTAATCTTATAGTATGCGAAACAATGAATGTGACGCATGTTTCAGATTCAAAAAATGTGATACCATTTGAAAGCTATAGATGTTTTCAATTAGCCTATCAATTGAGACTTTAGTCATAATTCAAATAGAAAATGAATAATAATTATTTATTAAATTCAAATTAAAACATAATTTATAAATTGGTGGAAATCTGAGAATCTCCTTTAAAAACCCTTTTTGTTTCATCAATTTTGGTAAAAAAAAGTCGTCAGCCACATACCCTACACATACCCATCATATCACCACTTTTTGGCCCATCATGATCCTGCATTTACCCAAATATTTAATTTCTAAATAATAGCTAGATGTCATGGTTTCAATCACTCAAAAATTTATAATCACTTTAGTCAAAATTTCCCATTATAGCAAAACACTTGTAACATATCATGAAAGGTTTCCCCTTGTATTGTGACTAACCAATAGATTAACATTTGTGTAAAGTTTAAATTAATGAATAATAAATAAATAAAAACATAACAATAATCTCATAACAGAAAATGTATATATGGAGAAACCATTTTGGGGGAAAAAAACCTCACCATCAAAGAGAGGATATTTTTTATTAAATCCAATGATATTTTTACATCAATACATCCAACTATCTCCCTTCAATCTGATTAAATTTTGGTACATTGTAATGATCAACTTGTAAGATATATATAAAACAACCAAGTCACTTGATTTATAAAGAAACAATGAAGGAAAGAAAATTATATTTTCCCACCGCCAAATCCCATGGTATGTCAAAATTATAATGCTCCCAGATCACAAAATTTGATGCTCTCATGAATAGCAACCGAATTGTCGACATCTTTAACCCATGTTAAGAGAAAACATGAATTTTCAAGTATGATGCTCCAAAATGGAGTGGGAAACTAATATAACCCCACCTAACAGTTACATATGATTCATGTTATCTTGTAACTCACCTAGGATCAAGAAAGTAGCGTAAATTAGGTCATGTAACCACTATTATCATCTATAACCTCACATATTAATGTCATCACAATTATATGCATTCCAAAAAGGAGAAAATAATTAATAAATAATTCACCTAATCACTCCAAGTATGTGTCCATGCACCCATTCCCAAGGTGTTAGGGTCACATGAAGTACATAGATTTAACAAGGTTAATGACAACTAAAATAGGTACAAATTATAGAATAGACATTATAAAGTATTTAATTTTTAACCTTTAACCTTTTTTATTTTTACTTTTGGCTTGACTTTTCCTAGTTTGGGATAACAACTACATATAGCCAATACTTTGAGGTAGTTACCAATTATAGCTAAGGGTGGTGACTCCATTGCCAACCATGCTATCATTTATTTATTTTTATTTTTCATCATCAACATGACCATTTGTCATTGTCCTAACTTGGCCCTATCTAATGCGGCTATCTTACAACCCTTATCATTATAACAACTAACTAGATTCTAATTTTTTATTTTCCTTTATCGAAGTGACTTCTTTTTAGGTCATGACCATTTTCATATTTTTCTCTCTCCTTAATCCTTTTGTAGAATATATCTCAAATTATATCTCTCCCTTAATGTGAAAATCTTAAAAAAAATAGTAGTCTTCATATTTATTCATGTTATATAGTAAAATGTTTTCTAGTTCAATTTTGGACATGGATGTGTACTTTCCTTGTATTTGAGAAACATTACTTTTGTTTCCATTGTTGTCTTAGTGTCTCCATTTTCCATGTGTTTGTTAGTTTTATTTTGTATCCATACACTAAATAATATGTATGGATGCTTTATGAAACTAGATAGAAGCAATTGAAAAAAATTAAAGACAAATATGAAGATAATTATATCTCATTGGGTAATTATAATATTAATATTTACATGATTAGATATACTTTTATTGTACTATATTAATTTATGAAGCTTCTTCCTTTAGCATGTTATCAACCTACTAATGCAAGGAAAATTTAATATAAAAAATTACACCTTTTTATGTAGTTTCTATATTTTGTACTCATATTAATTAGCATCCCCTTTGCATGTGAATTTTTATACATATTCAACCTCTCACCTAACCTTAGTTTATATTTATCCCTTTCCTTTCCCCTTTCCTATATTTAATTTTTGAATACCATGTATTCATTCACCTTTAATAAGTTTTATTTATATTTCTAACATAATAATTATCCCTTGCTATAGATATTTGACACTCTCCTTGCCCCTTTAATGTGTATTTATATTTCTAACATAATAATTATCCCTTTCTATAGATATTTGACACTCTCCTTGCCCCTTTAATGTGTATCCTACCCTTCTTATTTCTTTCATATCATGGAAACTAAAAGTTTAAATCACTTGAAGTAGCTAGTAATAATATTCACTTCACTCTTGCTTCCTTCACATGAGATTCAAGCTTGCTTGGGATATGGATCAAATATATCATACTAGTTCAATTGAACATTTAATAAATTATAAAATTAAATGTGAATTTATCCTAGGTCAACATACTATGCTTCCACTTATTCCTATCTTAAATTCTCTAAAATACCTATAAATAGGAGCTCATTTCTCTCACTTGAACACTTCATGATCAAGTTTCCTCTTATGTACATCATTTTACTAGAGATTTGGAGAATTTTTTAAAGTTTAGAACCTTGAAGCACTATCATCTCTCTAGCACATTGCTTTGGAATCATGAAGCACAATTTTACAATTATTTGAGTTTTCCCCTACCCCTTGTGGAGATTTTATCTTTCCTTCCATTATATTGTGATTTCCCTTCCCTCTTAAATTCTTAGTATTTCATCAAATTTTCTATATTTCTTTTCATTCTTCCTCTCACTTTGTCCATCATCATCAAAAACCCATTCCTATAATTTTTTTCATTTGATAACCCATTTTATTCTCACTTTTCCCCTTTCTTCTCTTAGCGTTATTTTTCCCTATTTGTATCTAAATTTGGTTTTTCTATTTGCATTTTTGTTTAGTTGTTTATCATAGTTTAGAGTTGATTTTACTATTTCCATGTTCATGTTTCATATGGATCCATATTTTAATACCCCACTAAGGGATTAAATAAGGTAGCTTCTTCTTTAATCTTTTCATTTTGTAAGGTTTCTACACAAAAATATATTTATAGGATATTTATGGGATAACTTTTGCATTTTTTGATAAAGGTGGTAGTTACAAAAAAAAATAGAATCTTGAGATGAATGATCTTTTTTATTTTAAGGAAATTATAGCATAATATAAAAAATATTGTATCTAGCACAAGGTTTCTTATCTTGCATCTTTAAATTCACTCTATATTCTTTTGTCATTTACAACCCATTTCTAGTTGTTCCATTTTCATTTTTTAAGTGCACTTGCTTCTATTTTTTCTTCTCTTTTTTTATATCACATTTTTTATTTCATTTTTTTATGATTATCAATCTCTTACCCTTTCTCATCTTATCTCTCAATTTTTTAGTAGTTTTATGTTAGGTTGAAAAGTCTCATTTTGCACTAGTCTACATACACACTTAAGAAAAGGAAACTAAATATTTTTATCTTTTATTTCACTAAAAATATAAGTTTATCTCATACATATGCATCTTATGAATCCTCACATTTCCATATCATGTTTATTGTTCATACTCACATTTGAAAATTATAATTTTAAATTTACATATGATCATACTTAATTTCTAGTGATAATTTTTCACATTTCTTTGAGTGTATTATCTTCATGGTACACACAAATCGACATAGGATTTATTTTTTAGTAACTTTATTTTTAGTTTATACGCATTCTCATTTCATATGTACATGATTATAATCAATTTCAAGTCATAAATTTTATCTCCTTTCTTTATGTGCATTGATTCATGGTACACACAAATCAAGATGAGGTATATTATCTACAAACTCTATTTTTAGTTTATACATATTCTCATAGGTGGAACACACATTTACTTTAGTGGCTTAGATTCTCTATGTCTAGAATATTGGAATCCTTTTAATTTCACAACCTATTTAAATTATCTATATTTCTACCTTGACATGTTTGAAAAAATAGTGTATTTTTTGCACACCTAAGTGTGGAAAAGATATAAAGAAAAGCGTTCATACCTTAACACTAAAGTTCCATTTTGTTTTATGCTACTTTTGGTTTATGTCATGGATGCATGATGTAAGCACATAATTTTAGACTATTTTGGTGCATTTACTAACCCAAGAACTAATCATCCACTTTAATATACTAATATACTATATTAAGAACTTGTTCCACTAAATTGCTAACAATTTCTTTACCCTACTAAAGATCACAATATCTATTAGTTTCCCAACAATCAACAAGTGATATTCATTACCAAAACACACTTTGGAAATATTCTCCAACACAATCACTCAAAATTAATAATTGATAATTAAATAAACAACATTCATCACCATCCACTTATCTCTTTTTTTTAGTATTAACTGATTATTTGGGCTTGGTCAATGCTCAATGAAGTTCAAAAATTCAATATCATATAGCAAGCGACAATGCTCCTTAGCACAAAGACTCTTTTCCTTGCTTCAATTGTCATCAAGTGAACAAGTGTTGCACATATTAAAGATTAAATTTGACTTGGGATATGATCACTTCCACTATCATGTCCCAGATACTCTATTTCTTAATTATAAGATGTCTTGATTGTTTAATTAGTAATCTAGTATTATATTTTCAATTACAATCCTTTGTTGTAAAATCACATCAAGTAAATCTCATTTTCCAGTGATTCAAGGTACACATCCCTAACAATCTCATTTCTTTTAAATTTTAATCTCTATTAACTTACATTAGTCATCTTATTAGACTAAACTCATATATTTAAATTGTGTCATTTATTTTTAATTAATTTTACTCTTTTTAATACTCTAAAATATTTGTAAAAGCAACTTATTTTCCTCTACAAATATACAATATTTATTTTAGAGGAAAAAAGCCACACCATGACCAAAAAAAAATGCATAGTTTTTTTAAAATTAAATATTTTAAATAAATCATTGACCTGTTATAATTATACTACCTAAAGAGCAGACACATTAACCACAACATGCCAATTATAACATAATTAGACATTCCTAATGAGTAATAGGATTAAGTAAAAGACACTTGGTTAAAATCAGGTAATTTACATTAGTAGAAAGTTGATGGGCTGCCTCATCGATAGATAACCATTTGTTTTAATGCCCAAAACTGACCACTAACCAATCAAAACAATCTTGCTAATTTTTTTCAATTTAAGAAATTTATAGTTACAAGTCTTTGGCTAAAACGCACACATCTTATTTCATTACTGCAGAAAATAAACAATTTTCCCCATAAATGAAAACAATGTTTCTGAGCGTAACACTTCAGCTTGTGGGAATGAAACATAAAAATATTACAGACCAAAAGAAAATCACATCAGCTCAGAACCATTAACAATGGACGATGTGGACAGCAAAAAGGAACCCAATATTGCAATAAACAATGAGAGTGAAAAATCAATGAGAAAGGGTGATCTGGGTGAGCATGAGCAACTTCACGTAGAATAACTTGTTCTAAATGTCAGGCAATCCTGGCAAACACCAGTGGCTGCAATTTCCAAACTCCTCTGCGTTGTCGTCAACTTCTTTCCTTCTCTCATCGTGGGCACGGAGCTTTCATCTTTCTCAGCACCTTCTCAACCATATTCATTGGATTTACATATAATTCCCTGGTGAAGGTGATTGCATCAGCTTTCCTAAAATAGATAGCATGAAAGTGAATACAAAGGAAATGACAGAAGTACAATGGATTGCTTGCCAGTTAAGCCCAGCCAATTGATGAGAATACGGCAGAACTCCCCGCAACCAGTGGGAGTCCGGACATATATTTTGTAAAGAGTCGAGATAACGTTGAATAAGAACTCGTGTTCTTGACTGAAAATACAGCACGACCAGGTTATGTTCAGTGGTTTGTAATTGTCAAAGTATTCCAGCGTGTAGGAACCGGCAGTAAGAAATGCGTTACGTACGACATTGTAGTGAAGCAATCTTATATCATAGTCGAGGCGGTTGCGGAGCAATTTGAGATAAACTTGGTCAAGAATTTTGCAGAACGTTTGCCAGTTAATAATGATTAGGACAGGTTGAAAAGGAAGACCAGCGAAGCATGACTCAGATTTATTATGCAAGGAAGAAAATACATCGCAATTACGCTGAGAGGTGTTTTATAATTGCAGTAAGATTATTTCGTTTTACAATGGCATAAGTTATATATCTTATAATTAGCATATGTATGTAATAAAATAGATGTTTTGAGAAGGATGTTTCTTTGCATATATAATTTATATATGTATATATGTATATATTAGTAGCATTTGTAATGTAATATAAAAGATATAAAATTAATTATAATTAGGATTAGGGTTAAGTTTAGGATTAGAGATAGGGTTAGGGTTAGGGTTAGGATTAGTGTGATCAAAGTTAGGGTTAAGATTAGAGATAGAATTAGGGTTAAAATTAGGGTTAGGGTTAAGATTAGGGATAAGGTTAGGGTTAAAGATGGAATTAGAATTAGGATTGGGATTAACATTAGTATTGGGATTAGGGTTAGGGCCGAAGATAGACTTAGAGTTAGGATTGGGATTAGTTTAGTATTAGAATTCCAGTTAGGGTTAGAGATAGACTTGGGATTAGGGTGATGAAGGGTACTCCCCTCACAATCTAAAACTCACAGAAACAATAGATAATGGCACAAACAAATGCAAGAAGGAAAGCAAATATTTTCTATTATCACTAAATGGAAAATGAAATTACAACATTATGTTTACCATCACATGGGCCTTATGATTACATAAATCTACAAATCTACAAATCGAAGCTACCATCTACTCTGTTCTTGCCTCCCCTATAGCCCCCCTTTACATCCTTTATTTGGAAGGTGTAACCACCCTAGAATCTTTTGGAAAGTGTAACCGCCCTAGAATCTTCTAGAAAGTGTAACTTCCTCAAAAAGATATTTTGAAATTTTATTAATTTTGGTATTACAACTTTGCGGGGTCATAACTTTTGATCCGACCGTCGGATTTTCAATTATAATACCTTTTCGGAAAGGTCTTGAAAAAATGGAAAGGTCAATAATTTTTGTTTTCCACCAATTTTCAAGCCCATCCAGAGCCTCTAAGAGCCTGAAAATTGACCCTGAAGATTTTACTAGGATTTATAAAAATTAAAATTTTAATCTCTCAAATGACAAAAGGTATTGAAGTGATTTCTTCGCCATTAGCTTCAATTTACCATTTTGGAGGTATGTGTAAGATTTCATGTCCAACTGTGCATAAATGCAAACTTACAAAAATAGTAACCCTACCAAATTTAGCCCTTATTGAAAAGAAACAACATTTTTTTTTGGGTGGCACAAGATTGCTCTTACACCCTAGATGCTCTTGCATCATAGGGTTAGGGTTGAAGATAGACTTAGAATTAGGATTGGGATTAGTGTTAGTATTAGAATTATGGTTAGGGTTAGAGATAGACTTGGGATTAGGATTAGTATTAAGGTTGGGGTTAACATTAGAATTAAAGTTGGGGTTGGGGCTAGTATAAGGAATAGGATTAGGGTTAGGATTAGAGATAGAATTAAGATCAAGGGTAAGGTTATGGTTAGAGATATAATTAGGATTAGGGTTGAGGTTAGCATTACGATTAGGGTTAAGGTTAGGATAAAGGTTAGGGTAAGGAATGGAGTTGAATTAGGATCAAGGGTAGGGTTAGGGTTAGGATTAGGATAAAGATTAGGTTTATGGTTAGGGTTATCTAGAGATAAAATTAGGATTAGGGTTGGGGTTAGTTTTATTATTAGATAAGAGTTATGGTTAGGGTTAGAGATAAAATTAGAATTAGGGTTGGGGTTAGTAGTAGAATTAGGGTTAGGGTTAGGGTTGGGACCAATAATAGGTTTAGAGTTTAGATTAGAAATAGAATTAGGATTAGGGGTAGGGTTAGGGTTAGAGATATAATTAAAGCTAGGTTTAAGATTTGGATTATGATCAAGATTATGGTGGGGTTAGGGTAAGAAATAGAAATAGAATTATCATTTTGATTAAAATTAGGGTTAAGGTTAAGGTTAGAGATAGGATTAAGATTATGATCAAGATTAAACATAAATTTAGGATTTGGGTTAGGATTAGGGTTAGAAATAGAATTAGGGTTAAAGATATAATTACAATTTGGGTTGGGGTTATCATTAGAGTTAGGGTTAGTATTAGATATAGGGTCAGGAAATTAGTGTTAGGTTTAGACATATAATTAACATTAGGGTTAGAGTTAGGGTTAGAGATAAAAATAAATTAAGGTTAGGGTCAGTGTTATAAATAGAATTAAGGTTAGTGATATGGTTAGGGTTATGTTTAGTCTTAGGGTTAGAGATTGAATAATGGTTATGGAACTACAATTTTTATATGATCAATTTAAGGTTTATAATTATAATTAGGAGTTATGATTAAATATTATATTTTTATATGTTAGAGTTAGGGTTTGAGTTAGAGTAAGGATTAAGGTTATGGTTAGAGTTGGAACTAGCGTTAAAAGGTAGGAATACAAATTGTTTTAGTATTACATTTACTATTTGTGTTATAATTTTATATATATTAGCAATGATATAGATCAGCTCTTTATTCTTCAATCCTTCATATAGTTTTCTTTCTAGTCTCATTGTCCATTTCTTGTCCTTAGGTTCTCTGCAATGAGAACTTTCTTCACCTCTTCTAGTGCACATTGCTCACTTGGAAACTCTTTACTTTCTAAACCTCTTTCATCTTAGATCTTTTCAAGGGAGCCATATTCTACCTTCTTCTTTTCTAAACAATCCTCTGCACAATCCACTTTAGCTTCTTTTTCAATGGCCAATACCAACCATATTCTTGGCTTCTCTCCTCAAACCATTGCTTACACTTCTCTAAATCTCTTCTCAACTCTACCATTTCCCTGTCCCATTCTGAATCTTGCTTCTTCATCTACATCTTTTTCTTTTCTTTTCTTCTTGATACTTCATGTAAGGCTTCTCTCTACTTTTCCTCTTGCCCAATCTTTTGGTACCCAAGTTCTTCATATTAACCTATCAATTTGAAATACACATCTCTCCAAGAAATGAACATAACTAGCTTCTTCATCAAACCCTTTTAAAACTCTCAACTTCCTCTTCCTAGACCTTTTAGGCTTTGATACCAAAATGATGACACTCGCTTTGATAATTCCATCGATTGATGAGTCAAGAAATTTCTTTGATCCACAATCTTGGCACATAGTCAATTCAAAAATATATTCTTCGATTGATATGAAAAAAATTTAAACCTTAGACATCTAAGGAAAATGAGTGCATTGAATCCAAGGAAACGATAGAAGAATCATCAGTATAATGAAAACTTTGTATTACCAAGACACCCTGTCACACATTGAATTGTTCTCCCTCTCACAACCAAGATTCCTTCAGAAGGCTTATTCTACAAGCAATATGAGAATAGAGAAAATGCATAAAATCATAGCATCTTGGTCAAAACAAAAATAGATATCACTCTCCAAATCAAAGTAGTTCAAACTTTAAGCCACACTTCCAATCCATGAGGTTGATCCATGATGGAGGCGACAACAACATAAAACATAGGAATTTATTATATAATGGAAAATGATTCAAAATAGAACCTTTGCAATTTAAAGACAGAAAAATTAACACATAAATGGTGATAAAAGAAATATTTTAAGGGTGTTGCCTACTGTAACCTATTGTGGACACTGAAAAAGTATTTACCTTCTACATTTTGTCTTGTTTGGGTCCTCCTTGTGATTTTAGCTTAGTTGTGTCTTGATTTAATGTTGTAATGTGGACAACACATTCAATAAGAACTTTATGATACCTTACTTAAGTGTTGTCAAATGTTGTAACACACTTTCACACTTTTCTAGGGTCTTGTTAATAAATTTCACCTAAATAACCTCTTTTTATCACTTACTAAGCCTTATTTCAAAGTGTTGTAACTAAATTTCATGCTTTTCTAGGCTTTTCATCAATAATTTGAGCCTTTCTTGTGTTTTAATTGGCCCCATTATACACTTGCATGCCTTATTTAAGTGTATTTTTTAGAATAATCCCATTAAACATCATTTAATACATCTTAATTTCCAACACCCACTTAAAATTCCTAAGTGAGACCCATTCGCCAGTAGGGGCGAATGAGTCCCATTTGGCTCAAAAATCAAAATTATTTCAAAATTCTAACGGGATAATATTCTCTAAGACCTAAGGTTGGCCTGTGATGTGGTATTTTTAAGAAATTTTGCATAATCAAGTATAAATATAGGGTTTTTCCTCTCATTTCACCCCCCTAAGTATCTCCTCAATTCTCTTAATTTTATAATCAAGCAATCGAGTGATTTTCCATTCAAGCATTTTATCTACAAGAGCATTCAAGCACTTTGGAGCCATTACTTGCATGTCTTCAGAATTATACTTCAAGGGTTTGGTGAGTTGTATTGCATGTCGTTCATTTATCATTCTCTTTTCATTTCATTTCATTTTCAAGAGTTTAATTACCAATCTAGGGTTTGACCAAGGCAAACCCTTATTCACTAACCCTTAACACATTTTCCACTTCTTTGCATGTGTTTTGCAAGTCTTGTGTGTAGATTTGTCAAAGAGAAAGTGTGAAAAGTTTTCAAAAAAAATTCAAAGTAATTCAAAGTGGTAAAATCCCTAAAAGAAGCTTGGAGAACACCTACAGGTCAAATTATGCAGTTTTGGATCCAAAAACCTATTAGGAGTTGAAGTGTAGACTGGGAGCTACAAATTGCACTTTTGAATTTCCTAGAATCTAGAAATGGACTAAGTCACCATCAGTGTGTTATCATGGAATCTAGCAGCCCTCGTTCCATGGATAACCCCCTACGAAACTGGTTCGTTTCCTAGGATTCGTGAAGTTCAAGAACGCAGAATGAAGTGGTTTTCAAGCCACCTTGAAATGCGTCCCTAAGTCTCGAATAGTCAATTCGAGCATTCCCCCATGTTCGCCTCGCGAAGACCTTCGAAACGAGATCTTTCACGAAGTTTCACTGTTCATACTTAGTGAATTACGAAAAATGCAGTGGCACTAAAAAAGTGCGCCCCTGCCCTGAAGCCAAAATTGGCTAAGTCTGGAAAATGCAAGGGCGCTAAAATTTAGCGCCCCTACATGCAGTGACATTTCAAAAAATTCCATAGCACTAAATTTTAGCGCCATTACACTTTTATTTGCCACTTAACTCTTTTTCATGTCTTTGGCACGTTTCTTCATGTTTTCGCATTTTTCGTCAATCGTGCCACTTTTCGTGCCTAGATTTATTGCTCGACTTGAGTTAGGTTTTTAATTTTCTTTTTCACTTAAAAGTATGATTCGCCTTTTTTCATTGTTTACATTTCATGTTCTTTTCTTCCTCTTGCTGTGCGAGTTTGCCTCTCAACTGCAAATCACGTTTTTGAGGTTTTGCATTCTTTTTCAGCATTCTTCGCTCTTTGCTTCGGGTAAGTCATTTACTTTGTCTTCTCCTTTCGTTTTGTATATGATCTAATACTCGTTTTTAGCTTTGTATTTATTTTACCCTATGCTTAATGTTTTCTCCATTCGCGTTTTTCTTTATACGCGTTTTTGTTTTTTGTTTGCTTCTCCTGCGTATTCCTTCTCTCCATTCGTGTTTTACCTTCGCGTTTTCTATTTATTATTTATCTTCAATGAATAATGAATGGCGAGTTTTGTTTCCAGACGCAATGGAACCCTACGCATTCTCTCCTTAACTCTTCCCACGTTTTATTTTCATTCTCCGTCGTGCCTTTCTTTCTAACGTTTTTGTTATTCATTACGTTATTTACATCGCCTTCTCCATTTGCTTTGTTGCAAACTTTGAAAAGATCTATCACTTGGAAAGAAAGAAGTTTAGCTTTTGAATGCAAAAATAATAATGGTGCGAATTGCAACCCTATCCAAAGACAAACCAAATTATCCTCAAAGCTTTCATGTTACAAACATTACATTTGTCAAGCATGAGCGCCATCGCCATTCACTCTTACATCTGCATTTCAAAATTGACAAAAAATGCAGAAGCGCTAAATTTTAGCGCTGTGACATTTTGAAAATGTCAAAAAATTCCTAACACTGAAAGATGTAAGGGCGCTAAAATTTAGCGCCCTTGCATCAAAAGCAATTTTTCAGAGATGTAAGGGCGCTGAATTTTAGCGCCCTTACACTTTTTTCGAGTTTTCTCTAATTCTTCCCAAATGAACTTCATTTTCAACCAGTGCACTCCTGAGCCTCATTTTTCTGCCTTTGTGCATCATTTTGCGTGCCTCGTCATCCGCTTCATGCTTTTCCATCCTCGTGCTCATTTCGCACTTTCCCATGTTTCCTGACAATTAATGTTTGTTCTGGCTAAACGGATTGCAATCTACTTTCAAAGATTGTCAAGTCAAGAGTGATCAGAGTTACAGTTCTTTTTGATGACTGCTACTAAGCCTCCTTCTTCTTCGAAAGAAAAAAGCAAGATGAAATACAAATATCAAGGCGTATATCCGCCGACTATGGTGCTTTCCAAAGTCAAAGAGATAAAAGATACAGAGGTTGGTCATCAAGACTTGGTTGACTTCGCAAAGCTAACCGAGACGAAGCCTCTTCTTGATTCAATTAGAGCAATCGTACACAGCAACCTCCATTTGGTGGCGATGTTCCCTACAGCTGTGCACAATACCAAGTTTGTTCTTCAAGCTGCGTCTCATTACATCAAAGAAAGCATAAGTGTGATCGACTCTTGGAGGCACGAGATTCTAAGACTCGACCCTGATTTCTTTGATATTGTCTTCAAGGTCCCTCATATGGAGAAATATATTGACATCTCTATATCAAAAGCACAGGAGATCTTTGATGTTGATCCCAATAAGGCTAAACAGTTGATAAAAACTCAATGGCTCAAAAATCCTAGATCATCTGTTTCTAGATGGCCGAAAGGACTCCTGAGAAGTGATTTCAAAGATGACGTCAAGGATATGATCACGTTTCTAAGCAGAGTGAAGGGCTTGCCGGAATCATCCACTTTTCACGATTGGATGCATGAATACATCAGGATCATAAGAAGGCAGAAGGTGCATATTGACTGGGGCAAACAAATCAGTGATGAAATGCACGAGCAGTTGATCAATGCTCCTTCTATATTGATGTTCTACATGTCTTCTTACCTGGTGTATGCGGCAGCTGTGATGAGACAATTCCTAGGTCTATCTACAAAAGGGAATCGGATGATGGTGCCTGTGTACAGATATTTCTATCAATTGGAGCTAAAGGAGAGCTTTCATCATTTCAGATGAGTCACTGATGCTTTCTTTGCGCCTTACTCTTCAACTTTGATCTAGCTTTGGAAAGAAGAAGAGTATCTGATGAGGCTTATAAGGTGGTAAGTAAAGTTGGATGTATTTTTCTCCAATTCCCAATGTTTACTTACTTGAGAGTAGGCTGCTACACTGGTTGTCCCTACATGCTACCACATTATCCTTTGGATAAGTGGATTCTCATGGAAACATGCAGACAGTTGATGTCAGTGCAAAAAGAACGAAGAAGCAACCACAAGAGTGGGCTCAAGTTCCCACTGACCATCGGCCGATATACTATCCAAACTGCACAAAAATCTAAGTCTATCTATGCTGAAATGCAGATCATGACCATCAAAACCTACAAGTATAGGTTTGATTTTGACTATCGAGATGTCAGAAAAAAGTTGCAAAAGGGTCACCAACATAGGTACCGTTTTGAGAACATATGGGCAAATTGCAGAGATGAAGAAGCCATTCGCAAAATGGACTATTGCAGGTTGATAGTTCAACAAATCAGAGATCTTGGTATTGCTGACCTACCAGAGGATTTTGAGGATCCAGGTGATATCATGAATGTTGTCTATGATGAGCAAGGCATTGCTAAAAGGTCGTTTCCTGCAATACAATGGTCTAGGAAAGAAGTTACCAGCATGAGAGAAAGGATGAGGCCAATCGTATCCAACACAGAAGAATGGTTACATAAACATGGTTATGCAATTAAAAGTTTCAGAACATACTCAAAAGGAGAGGAGTCTGAAGCAGAAGCTCGCCAACAGCAAGAACTTCACGACAAAAACAAATCAGCGGCCATTCCCACTTCTTCACGAAGAGGTCCTAGGATCAAGTTCACTATTGGTAAGAAATATACCCAGGCTGTCCAAGAGACAAAAATCATGGAATCTCATCCATCTCGCTCTAAGGGTAAAAAGCCCATTCTGGAGGAGATAGATTCCGATGAAGAAGAAACTTCAAGCGACCAATCCGTTGAAGATGAAGATTCAGTAGAAGCAGACTTCGATGCCGAAGAGGTTTCTGAAAGCGGGCAAGAGTTTGATGAAGATTCTAAAGATGGGTCTGAAGGTGACTTTGAAGGCGAACCAGAATCGGGGAGACAAGAGGGTGATCAACAGGAACCCGGGCATGATCAAGAACTAATTACTTCTCGTCCTGAGAATGTAATTGAGGAAATTCCCAGAACATCATCGCCCATGACTTCAAATGTTCCTCATACCCCTCCAGATTCAAGAACTCCTCCACCTCCTATTCCCTCGTCACCTATTCCTACCACATGCATTCCTGCAGTCGAGATATCTCCTATCCCTGCAACATCAACCCAGCTTGATATTCCTTTAGTGACAAGCATCCATATGGTTGATATACTGTCAAGCCCTCCATCATCCATTCCTGGCTTGTCTTCGCCAATGTATGACATCACTTCTGAAAATGAATTCAATCGTTTCATGAATGAGTCAATGCGTGATCAGCTCAATGTGTCAACTACAGGAGCGATGATGACAAACACTTCTCCAATTGTCACGATACCAATGGTGAGTTCAGATGTGACAATAACTTCAGAGGTGGCAATGGCGACTAACTTGACAGTAAATCCAGAAGTTCACACTTCTTTTCTTCCTCCTTGGCTAATATCTCAAGTGTCGAAGCGTAAAAAGCAAATGATTTCTCCGGAGGAGCTCGACCTCGAAGAGATAGTTCTTCCAAAAGCCAAAGGGAAGAAAAAGGCAAAGGTATACTCAAGGCTGAACGTTGATAAGTCTGGCCACAAGTATGCTGAAATTGGCATACCACCAAATGAAGAAGGTGATGTCAATATGGAGGACTACACGGTAACAAAGGTCCAGCTTGGCAAGGTTACCAACGAAAGTGCAAAAGCCGATGCGCAAGTCACTTTGGATATCTTGGCCGGAAGGCTGGATAAAGTAGAGCAAGCTCGTAACATGTACAAACAGAGGGCAGAGCATTATGCCACTGTTGTAAAGAGACTTACAAGTTCTCCAAGTAATACACAACCGTGACAGTGGTAAAATTGGAAGACCTGGGCAAGAAAGGAGAAATTTGCCTCCAAGGCGGGGTGTTATATGATTTTGTTGAAAGATCATTGAACAAAGGATCTCAGATAATTTTGGCTGCGGATGAGAAAACTACCATGTTGGCCAAGCTCACCACAGAGCTTGATAAAGAAAAGAGTGTACTTTCCCAGGAGCGCAGAGACATGGAAAAATGCTGTTGTCATGGTCGGAAATGAAACAGGTAAAGCTCAGCAAATTGGTGGAGGTTGGGGTAATTCCTGACAAAGAAAAGTTTGTAGAGGTAAGAGAATCACTGAAACACAGAATTCAAGTGGTTCAATCTCTCATAGAAGATCTTCACCAAATACAGGAAGATGTCGACGGGCATCGCACCATTCTTGAAAAAAGTATCAAAGAGTTGCCTGGTCAACTTCTTGAGGAAAATCGTATCTTCCTGCCGGCCACAGAAATATCCCAGATCTTCAAGGAAGCCATCATGAATTTGATTGACAGTTCAGACTTCTCAGAAGCTTCGCTGAACATCATTTGTGATACAAGGCTCACATTGGACAACTGAAGACGCATCTTGATAGGTGCAAGAAGGTTCACTCATCCACATGATCGACGCAGATTCCACGTTTAAGTTACACATTAGTCCGATAAGAAAGTTCAAAAGAGGAGGAGAAATTTAGAAACTTCGCCCAATGCAAAAGTGAAGCGCCCCCTATTCTCCGGTGTTGACATTTCGTGCATCCCATTATGCATCTTGTAAATATTTCTCGACATTTTTGAATGTCATTTTGTAAATTATAATTACACCAAGTCCAAAGATGTAATATTTTCAAACAAATTACACTTTGACTTTGGTCAAAGTTAGGTGAGATCTCCTAAAATCGCTCACCTAACTTTCCCTGATTTTCTCAATCTCTTTCCTTCTTTTGCTCATCCCTCTTTCTATATAATGTGAGGGATTTTCATTGTAATATTATCCTTTAGTGTTTTGCAACGAAGTGCTGCCCTTTTTGAAATAAATTTGTGAAACTTTGCGTTCATGCTTTTTGAATGAAATTCGATTAATAAAGAAAAGGATTGCAAGCCAAACTTTGCGTTGGATTCGATACTTTTGTGAGTTGATCTTATTTGGTAGTGATTAGTTTGAAGAATCTGAAGGACTCTAAGTAGTTTATGTAAACTTTGTGTTACATTTATTATTTAGATTGCATTTGTATTTCTATTTATCATTTGGTTGAATGATCTACAAGACTTTGTGCTTGTAATCATTCATGCTCTTGCATGTTCTGGTTGAGTGATCTACAAGACTTTGTGCTTGTAATTATTCATACTCTTTGATACTTTTGTCGAAGGATCTACAAGACTTTGTGCTTGTAATTGTTCATGCTATTGGATACTATTGTTCGATGATCTACAAGACTTTGTGCTTGTAATCGTTCATGTTGTTCGAAGAATTGTTGCGTCTAAGAAGACTTTGTGCTTCTAACGTAACAAATGGTACGTCTACACAGATCCAACACTGATAAAGCTACGGAACGACTTTGTGCCTTCGTGAGCTTTCCCTTTTTAATTTATTTGTTTATTATTAATCACTTCTGGTATCTCTACGCTTCGCTTTGACGAGATAGAGATATTGGTATTACTGCTAGTTGTTAGTTTTAGGTTATCAAGAATTGTGAACTTTCAACGGTGAAGCATTGTAAACATCTTCTCTGAAAAAAGAGAGAAGGATGAATGTAACACACCCCCCCCACTCCATGAGTTTCGTGTACATTTTTTAATTATTTGTTTGATTTACTATGGCTTCTCTTAGCAGTAAGAAGGGCGCCTCCCCTTTTCGAGAGGAGAGATTCACATCTCACATAGTTGTGGTTGAAGTCCAAGTTGTGTAATCTATCAAAAAGTTGATTACATAATTTTCACCCAACAGTTTTTTGGCGACTCCGCTGGGGAAACGACATACGCAATCGAAGCCTCATGCTTCTGATTGAAGTAGATAAGTTTCCTTTTTCTTGCTATTCTTTTGTATATTGTTAACTCTGTAACACCCTTTGTATTCAGATCTACATTCTGGCAGACTGAATATATACAAGAGGATTCAGGGCTCAAGGAATAACAGATCCACTCTTTGAAGAGTTGTTGCAACGTGACTTTCCATTTACTCTTCCATGAGCAAGGTCACCACTGCAATGGGCTATAAGCTTCCCTCCACGTAGCCAAAGATCTATGATCCCAAGTGTTTGGTCAGTTTATCACAGACGTCATGTTCAAGTACCTGTCGTGCAACCAGTCATGGCCGCACCACCTACAGGATCATGGGGAAATACTTTTGGTCCCCTCCGTTTGACTCTACCTTTACACAAACTACCGCGTGTATCGAGGAAGCATCTTCCAAAATTTCAAGGTGATGGCAAACAACACCCCGATGAGCACATATCCGCATTCTACATAGTATGCAGTGTTCTTGGCATTCAACATGAAGATGTTTCTGTGAGATTGTTCATTGAATCCCTTCAAGGGGTTGCAACCGAATGGTTCTTTAGTCTTCTCAATGCCTCTGTCACCAATTGGGCCACTCTTCGCACTAAATTTGAAGAAAGATTTAAGCCTACTAAAGATTCACATGCTCTATTGGTGCAACTCACCACCATGCATAAAGAAGCTCACGAGCCCATGCGCGAGTTTGTGGAAAAATTCAATAAGTTGGTGACACGGATCCCCAATGATGCAAAACCAACAGATCATAACCTGAAGTGCTTCTTCATCAACACTCAACTACCTAAGGTGAGTTTCTACTTGCGTAGGGAAAATCTTGTTAACGTTGAAGCAGCCCAGCAATTGGCTACCAGTCTGGAGGACGACATGATCCTTGCTGGAGAAATCAGGATGGGGACTAACGGAAATAAAAGGATGCAAGCCTCAGGATCTTCAGCGTCCAATGTTAGTACCCCCACTGCCAGCTCAAATTTTACATATCCCATGCTCCAAAGGTTGGCAAATGAAGTTTTGTCTCTTAAGAAGCAAGTGTCGAACAACAACAATGGTAACAACTACAAAGACGTCCCTAGGAGGACTTTCCCTAATTATGCTGGCAACAAAAATCAAAATCGTCTCCCAACACCTCCAGGATGACTTGCTCTTGAAGCGCCGCCTGCTAACAATGCTATCGGGTACTATGAGACTGAACAAAATGATTATGCTCAGCCCAAATATCCTGAAGAAGAAAATGTCGATCTCTTCCAAGAAGAAGAAACTGAATCGGCTAGCGACTCCAATATTAGCTATTTGCAAATGATGGAAGAAGAAGAAGAAGAAGATGACTTGGTGACTAACACTTACGCTATTTTTACGCGGCATCAACAAAATCAACTTGACAAAGCTCAAGCTGCTGCTGTTCTAGAAAAAGAGAAGCCGCCAATAACGATCGCCAAAAGAGGATCTCCCCTCCCTTGGCAACCTAAGAAAGCAGCAAATCCACAAGTAAGTGCACCTCGTTCTCCTTCGTCAACTCCCATTATTCCTAAAGCTAATCCTCTTGTTCCAAATACCAGTGTGCCTTTTGTAAAACCAATCAACGAAGTTACGACTTCCAACCTGCAAAGTTCTTTCTAGGCTTTCGACATTATTGACCATGCCAAGAAAACCAAGGTTCAAATGTTTGAGGCTGAATACCTCAAAGCCAACCCCGACCAATTTGACAGGCTTGTCAAGTTCATCAATGATAAAAAGATCTCCCCAAGTCGGGATACCCCTCCTGACATCACAGTTACTCCTAAACCTAAAGTATCACAGAGTAACCTTGTATCCAATCCTCCAACTGCTTCTGGACGCATTGATCCATTTTTCATCTCCCTACTTGTAAATGGTTTCAAGCTGAGTAACTGTGTCATAGACTCTGGTGCGTCTAACAATGTGATGCCCGCCAAGGTAGCTACTGTGTTAGGCCTCGAGATGACCAAAACCTTCAGCTGTTGTTTTTCCATGGAGAATAAGCAAGTTCCATTGATCGGTCAGATCAAAGATGCACAATACACATTCACTGCATACCCACAGAAGAAAATAAAGATGACGGTCCTCGTGGCTGATGTACCAGCTTCCTACGGTATCCTCCTTGGACGCAATTTCTACAAAGATGTTGGAGGAGAACTAAGTATGGATATGTCTGAAGCAAGAATACCAGTAAAAGGTGTGATGCAAAAGTTGATTCCTGAAAAAGAATCAAAATTCTCAGTTGTTGAGTCAGATGATCCCAGAGCTTAGATTTTGTTCGAATCATCAGGCGTGGGAACTTACTACCTACGGACAAATGAGGTAGGAGAATCCTTGACTCAAAACGAGTTAGAGAAAGATGATATTTCTTCAACTTCAAATGAAATGTCATCAGGAGATTTGTCCATCTCCGATCATGATTCTTCATCAGATGATGAAGTTTTGGACTTCGACATTGTTCCAGTTGGTGATCCCAATGGTGTCTGGCTGCTCGAATTTGATGGTAGCTGCTCTTCAACCGGTTCTGGAGCAGGAATGGTTTTCATTTTGCCATTAGGGAAGTTTTTCCCTTTCTCCTTCAAGCTGCAGTTTCATAACACTAATAACACTGCCGAGTATAAAGCCCTGTTGTTGGGAATGCAAGTTGCGTTGAAGAAAGGTATAAAAAATCTTCATGCACAAGGTGATGCCGAGTTGATAGTATTTCAAGTAAGAAATCTCTATCAAACAAAAAATGAGAGACTCAAGCATTATCGTAATCTAGTATGGGATTCCATTGAGGAAATTGAAGCTTTTCATATCTCTGTTGTTCCCAGAGAATACAATACTAGAGTTGATTCCCTTGCCATCTCCACCACGCTCTTGGTGCCACACAAATATTTTCAAGGTTCTACTTACACCATAGAGTTGGTTTTCCACCCAAGTGTACCTGACAATTCAGAGAACTCGCAGATTTTCAATGACGACCATCAAATTATTGTTTCCTTTCTTGAGAAAGCAGAGAATTTTGATGAGTTGCATTTTGAAGGCAGCGATTCTCCGCTTCAAGAATCCGTGTCCGATATAGATCCTGTTACAGGTGAGGAATATCTACAACTCAAAGGGAATAAGATCCCTAAAGGATTGGTATCCTTGGAAAAGCTTTTTGATAAGCATGATCGCCACGTGAAGAAGCAACTCTCAGATTCTGACTCATCTAATGAGGTTGAACAGATAAATTTAGGAACTGAAGCTAGTCCTAAGATGGTCAACATTGGCAGATGTTGCACGACCGAAGAAAGAAGACAGTTTGCTCAGCTACTGCAGGAGTACATTAACGTCTTGGCATATTCATATGACGATCTAAAATCATTTCGGCCTAAGGAAGTGCAACATGACATTCCTTTGAAGGTTGGAGCTTTTCCTTACAAACAAAAGCAGAGGCAATACAATCCCAAGATCTCTGGAACAATTTTGGCGGAAGTTCGAAAGATTTTGAATGCATGGATAATATTCCCTATCCATCATTCGACGTGGATAGCTAATATCATCCCCGTTCGTAAGAAGAATGGTGAAATCCGCATTTGTGTAGATTTCAGAAATCTAAATCAATTGTCTCTCAAAGACAATTACCCACTTCCAGTGATGGATCAAGTTCTACAAAATGTAACTGGATCCGAAATGCTCTCCATGCTAGACAGATTTTCCAGTTATAATCAAATTGAAGTGAATTCAAGTTATCAACACAAAACCGCTTTCACGACACCATGGGGAACCTTTGCATATCGTAGGATGCCATTTGGTTTGATCAACGCTGGCGCTACATTCCAACATGCCATGGATCTCGCTTTTCGCGATGTGATGGGTAAGTTCATTGTGGTGTACCTTGACAATCTTACGGTTTTCTCTAAGCAACGCCATGAGCATTTCTATCATTTGAGACAAACTCTAGAGAGATGCCATCAGCACGGCATTTCCCTCAATCCCAAAAAGTCAACTTTTGGGGTGACAGAAGGTAAACTTCTTGGTCACGTAGTATCTGCTGAAGGAATCAAGATTGACTTGGAAAGAGTCAATGGAATCAAGTCCCTCGCTTTGCCGTCAAGCAAGAAAGTCGTTCATTCTTTCTTCAGCAAGGTAAACTTCTTAAGGAGGTTTCTCCCAAATTTTGCTGAAAAGACTCATCACATTGTGAATATGATGAAGGGTAACACCACATTTCATTGGACGGCAGAAGGCAAAGCAGCGTTCGATGACATCAAGGAGGCCATTGCTCATGCGCCTGTGTTGGTTTGCCCTAACTACACCAAGGAGTTTGTTATGTACAGTTATGCTTCTGAGCATACACTATCAGCAATTTTGGTGCAGGAAAATGATGAGGGTTTTGAATCCCCCATTTCATTCATGAGCTGCCCCCTAAAGAATTATGAGTTGAAATATTCTTAGATGGAAAAGCACGCTTTTGCAGTCGTAAAAGTTGTCAAGCATTTCTGGTTCTACATTCTAGGCAGTCACGTGAAAGTTCTCGTTCCAGATTCGACTGTCAAGTCTATTCTCACATAGCAGGAATTTGGAACAAAAAGAGGCAACTGGATTGCCAAGATTCAGGAATATGATCTGGAAATTAAACCCACTAAGTTGATACATGGACGTGGTATTTGTCAGCTTATTGCAGAAAATAATCTAGATAAAGAAATTTTAGGGGATGAAGAAGTCTCAGATGAAGAGGTCGATCCCAATACACTTCCTATGGTACTATTTGTTAGAACCACTGATGAACGGTATTCCAACATAGCTCACTTCCTGACATACAGAGAATTTCCTAATCACTTAACTCTAAAAGAAAAAAGGACCGTCAAGCTGAAGTTCGCTAGTTTCGTCTTGTGGGATAGCGGCTTGTATAAGCGTGTAATGGACGGGACATTTCTCAGGTGTGTTGATAAAGAACAACAGCAAAAGTTGCTGAAATCTTACCATGATTTGGCATGTGGTGGGAATTTCTCAGCACTAGTAACCGCTCACAAAATCCTGAGAGCAAAGTATTACTGGCCCACACTTTTTCAAAACACATACTCTTGGGTGCGTAAGTGTGAATTGTGCCAACAATTTGTCGGTCGTCCTAGGTTGGCATCTTTTCCATTAAAACCTACCGTGATTGATGAACCTTTCCAGCAATGGGGCATTGATTTCATAGGTGCAGTTAATCCATCGTCAAGTGCCGGACATATCTATGTTTTGATGGCTACTGATTATTTCACCAAATGGGTGGAAGCAATACCTACCAAGCATGCTACTTCAGAGGTAGTGTTCAGCTTCTTAAAAGAAAATATTATTTCCAGGTTCGGAGTGCTGAACAAGATTGTTGAGGACAATGGTTCTGCTTTCTCATCAAGTGAGATCACAGAGTTTTGTTTCAAACATGGTATAACTTTGTCACATTCTTCTGATTATTATCCGTAGGGTAATGGTCAAGCGAAATCTAGTAACAAGAATCTGGTAACTATAATCTGCAAGCTGGTGGACGAGAATCAATGTTTGTGGCACAAGGCTTTGTTTGATGCTTTGTGGGTAGACAAAATAACTCTGAAGCGAGAAATCGGCATGTCTCCTTTTCAACTCTTGTACGGGTTGAATGCCGAGATTCCTATAACCTTGGAACTACCAGCACTCAAGTTGGCTAAGGCCATTGAGGATGAGACGTTTGACAATTCTGGCGACAAGCACATCATGTATCTCTCCGAATTGGAAGAGAATCGGGTTCAAGTGGCTGACCACATTGCGGAACACCAGGATCAAGTGAAGAAGTTGTTTGACAAAAAGGCTAAGTCTCGATAATTTAAAGTTGGTGACCTCGTTCTCCTGTGGGACAAACAAAGAGAGCCCAAAGGTATGCATGGGAAATTTGACTCACTATGGAATGGACCTTTCCAAATACATCAGTTGCATGGTGAAAATAGTTTCTTGTTAGCATATGGAGATGGAACGCCATTTTCCCTTCCTCATAGTGGGCAACATCTCAAGCACTTTACGCAGTAAAGAGGTTGGCGTTGGTATGTAAATACTTTTTATTTTTAAGTCCTTTTGAGCCTTTGCATTTTTGTTTCTGTCGTCGTCGTCGCCTGACTCCAAGCCCAATGGATGGATAAAGGCACTTGAATTCTGGACTTCTTCTCCCTTCATTCTTTTGAAAAGAACAACCGAAGGAAGATCCCCAGCAGGAGCCAGCTGTTATCATGGAATCTAGCAGTGCTCGTTCCACCAATAACCCCCCTACGAAACTTGTATGTTTCCTAGGATTCGTGAAGTTCAAGCACGCATAACGAAGAGGTTTTCAAGCCACCTCAAAATGCGTTCCTAAGTCTTGAATAGTCAATTTGAGCATTCCCCCATGTTCGCCTCGCGAAGACCTTCGAAACAAGATCTTTCGCGAAGTTTCACTGTTCATACTTAGTGAATTATGAAAAATGCAGTGGCACTGAAAAAGTGCGCCCCTGCCCTAAGGCCAAATTTGGCTAAGTCTGGAAAATGCAAGGGCGCTAAAATTTATCGCCCCTACATGCAGTGACATTTCCAAAAAGTACAATAGCGCTAAATTTTAGCCCCATTACACTTTTATTTGCCACTTAACTCTTTTTCATTTCTTTCGCACGTTTCTTCATGTTTTCACGTTTTTTGTCAATCGTGCCACTTTTCGTGCCTAGATTTATTGCTCAACTTGAGTTAGGTTTTTAATTTTCTTTTTCACTTAAAAATATGATTCGCCTTTTTTCATTGTTTACATTTCATGTTCTTTTCTTCCTCTTGCTGTGCGAGTTTGCCTCTCAACTGCAAATCACGTTTTTGAGGTTTTGCATTCTTCTTCAGCATTCTTCGCACTTTGGTTTAGGTAAGTCATTTACTTTGTCTTCTCCTTTCGTTTTGTATATGATCTAATACGCGTTTTTAGCTTTGTATTTATTTTACCCTATGCTTAATGTTTTCTCCATTCGCGTTTTTCTTTATACGCGTTTTTGTTTTTTGTTTGCTTCTCCTGCGTATTCCTTCTCTCCATTCGTGTTTTACCTTCGCGTTTTCTATTTATTATTTATCTTCAATGAATAATGAATGGCGAGTTTTGTTTCCAGACGCAATGGAACCCTACGCATTCTCTCCTTAACTCTTCCCACGTTTTATTTTCATTCTCCGTCGTGCCTTTCTTTCTAACGTTTTTGTTATTCATTACGTTATTTACATCGCCTTCTCCATTGGCTTTGTTGCAAACTTTGAAAAGATCTATCACTTGGAAAGAAAGAAGTTTAGCTTTTGAATGCAAAAATAATAATGGTGTGAATTGCAACCCTATCCAAAGACAAACCAAATTATCCTCAAAGCTTTCATGTTACAAACATTGCATTTGTCAAGCATGAGCGCCATCACCATTCACTCTTACATCTGCATTTCAAAATTGACAAAAAATGCAGAAGTGTTGAATTTTAGCGCTCTGACATTTTGAAAATTTCAAAAAATTCCTAACACTGAAAGATGTAAGGGCACTAAAATTTAGTGCCCTTGCATCAAAAGCAATTTTTCAGAGATGTAAGGGCGCTGAATTTTAGCGCCCTTACACTTTTTCTGAGTTTTCTCCAATTCTTCCCAAATGAACTTCATTTTCGACCAGTGCACTCCTGAGCCTCCTTTTTCTACCTTTGTGCATCATTTTGCGTGCCTCGTCATCCACTTCATGCTTTCCCATCCTCATGCTCATTTTGCGCTTTCCCATGTTTCCTAACAATTAATGTTTGTTCTGGCTAAACGGATTGCAATCTACTTTCAAAGATCGTCAAGTCAAGAGTGATGAGAGTTCCAGTTCTTTTTTATGACTGCTACTAAGCTTCCTTCTTCTTTGAAAGAAAAAAGCAAGATGAAATACAAATATCAAGGTGTATATCCGCCGACTATGGTGCTTTCCAAAGTCGAAGAGATAAAAGATACAGAGGTTGGTCATCAAGACTTGGTTGACTTCGCAAAGCTAACTGAGACGAAGCCTCTTCCTGATTCAATGAGAGAAATTGTACACAGCAACCTCCATTTGGTGGCGATGTTCCCTACAACTGCGCACAATATCAAGTTTGTTCTTCAAGTTGTGTCTCATTACATCAGAGAAAGCAGAAGTGTGATCGACTCTTCTGGGCACGAGATTCTAAGACTCGACCCTGATTTCTTTGATATTGTCTTCAAGGTCCCTCATATGGAGAAATATATTGACATCTCTATATCAAAAGCACAGGAGATCTTTGATGCTGATCCCAATAAGGCTAAACAGTTGATAAACACTCAATGGCTCAAAAAGCCTAGATCATTTGTTTCTAGATGGTCGAAAGGACTCTTGAGAAGTGATTTCAAAGATGACGTCAAGGATATGATCACGTTTCTAAGCAGAGTGAAGGGCTTTCCGGAATCATCCACTTTTCACGATTTGATGTATGAATACATCAGATCATAAGAAGGCGTATGCATATTGACCGGGGCAAACAATCGCGATCAAATGCACGAGCATTGATCAATGCTCCTTCACATTGAAGTTCTACATGACTTCTTACCTCGTACGCAGCGTCAGATGAGACAATTCCTAGTTCTATCTACAAAAGGGAATCGGATGATGGTGCCCGTACGATATTTCTATCAATTGGAGCTAAAGGAGAGCTTTCATCATTTCAGATGGGTCACTGATGCTTTCTTTGCGCCTTTACTCTTCAACTTTGATCCAGCTTTGGAAAGAAGAAGAGTATCTGATGAGGCTTATAAGGTGGTAAGTAAAGTTGGATGTATTTTTCTCCAATTCCCAACGTTTACTTACTTGAGAGTAGGCTGCTACAATGGTTGTCCCTACATGCTACCACGTTATCCTTCGGATAAGTGGATTCTCATGGAAACATGCAGACAGTTGATGTCAACGCAAAAAGAATGAAGAAGCAACCACAAGCGTGGGCTCAAGTTCCCACTGACCATCGGCTGATATACTATCCAAACTGCACAAAAATCTAAGTCTGTCTATGCTGAAATGCAGATCATGACCATCAAAACCTACAGGTATAGGTTTGATTTCGACTACTGAGATGTCAGAAAAAAGTTGCAAAAGGGTCACCAACACAGGTACCGTTGTGAGGACATATGGGTAGATTGCAGAGATGAAGAAGCCATTCGCAAAATGGACTATTGCAGGTTGACAATTCAACAAATCAGAGATCTTGGTATTGTTGACCTACCAGAGGATTTTGAGGATCCAGGTGATATCATGAATGTTGTCTATGATGAGCAAGGCATTGCTAAAAGGTCGTTGCCTGCAATACAATGGTCTAGGAAAGAAGTTACCAGCATGAGAGAAAGGATGAGGCCAATCCTAGCCAACACAGAAGAATGGTTACATAAACATGGTTATGCAATTAAAAGTTTCAGAAAAGACTAAGAAAGAGAGGAGTCTGAAGCAGAAGCTCGCCAACAGCAAGAACTTCGTGACAAAAAAAAATCAGTGGCCATTCCCACTTCTTCACGGAGAGGTCCTAGCATCAAGTTCACTGTTGGTAAGAAAGATACCCAGGCTGTCCAACAGACAGAAATCATAGAATCTCGTCCATCTCGCTCTAAGAGTAAAAAGCCCATTCTGGAGGAGATAGATTCTCATGAAGAAGAAACTTCAAGCGACCAATCCGCTGAAGATGAAGATTCAGCAGAAGCAGACTCCGATGCCGAAGAGGTTTCTGAAAGCGGGCAAGAGTCTGATGAAGATTCTGAAGAAGGGTCTGAAGGTGACTTTGAAGGCAAACCAGAATCGGGGAGACAAGAGGGTGATCAACAAGAACCCAGGCATGATCAAGAAATAATTACTTCTCCCCCTGAGAATGTAATTGAGGAAATTCCCAGAACATCATCGCCCGTGACTTCAAATGTTCCTCATACAGTCGAGATATCTCCTATCCCTGTAACATCAACCCAACTTGATACTCCTTCAGTGACAAGCATCCATACGGTTGATATACTGTCAAGCCCTCCATCGTCCATTGCTAGCTTGTCTTCGCCAACGTATGACATCACTTCTGAAAATGAATTCAATCATTTCATGAATGAGTCAATGTGTGATCAACTCAATGTGTCAACTACAGGAGCGATGATGACAAACACTTCTCCAATTGTCACGATACCAATGGTGAGTTCAGACATGTCAATAACTTCAGAAGTAGCAATGGCGACTGAATTGACAGTAAATCCAGAAGTTCACACTTCTTTTCTTCCTCCTTGGCTAATATCTCAAGTGTCGAAGCGTAAAAAGCAAATGATTTCTCCAGAGGAGCTCGACCTCGAAGAGAGTTCTTCCAAAAGCCAAAGGGAGTAAAAGGCGAAGGTATACTCAAGGCTGAACGTTGGTAATTCTGGCCACAAGTATGCTAAAATTGGCATACCACCAAATGAAGAAGGTGATGTCAATATGGAGGACTACATAGTAACAAAGGTCCAGCTTGGCAAGGTTACCAACAAAAGTGCAAAAGCCGATGCGCAAGTCACTTTGGATATCTTGGCAGGAAGGTTGGATTAAGTAGAGCAAGCTTGTAACATGTACAAACAGAGGGCAGAGCATTATGCCACTATTGTAAAGAGACTTGCAGGTTCTCCAAGTAATGCACAACCGCTGACAGTGGTAAATATTGAAGACCTAGCTGTCAAGAAAGCTAAGAAATTCGCCTCCAAAGGCAGGGTGTTATATGATTTCGTTCAAAAGATCATTGAACAAGGATCTCAGATAATTTTGGCTATGGATGAGAAAACTACCATGTTTGCCAAGCTCACCACAGAGCTTGATAAAGAAAAGAGTGTACTTTCCCATGAGCGCAGAGACATGGAAAAATGCCTGTTGTCATGGTCGGAAATGAAACAGGTAAAGCTCAGCAAGTTGGATGAGATTGGGGTAATTCCTGACAAAGAAAAGTTCGTAGAGGTAAGAGAATCACTAAAACATAGAATTCAAGTGGTTCAATCTCTCACAGAAGATCTTCACCAAGTATAGGAAGATGTCGATGGGCATCGCACCATTCTTGAAAAAGGTATCAAAGAGTTGCCTGGTCAACTTCTTGAGGAAAATCGTATCTTCCTACCGGCCATAGAAATATCCCAGATCTTCAAGGAAGCCATCATGAATTTGATTAACAGCTCAGACTTCTCAGAAGCTTCGTTGAACATCATTTGTGATACAAGGCTCACATTGGACAACCTGAAGACGCATCTTGATAGGTGCAAGAAGGTTCACTCATCTGCCATGAGATCGATCACGAGAATTCACACGATTGTGGATTACACCATTGGTCCAGATGAGAAGTTCGTGAAGGAGACTAGGAGGAAATTTGAAGACTTCCGCACCCAATGCAAAGAAACGTGAAGTAGCCCCCTATTCTCCAGTGTTAGACATTTCCGGTGCATCCCATTATGCATCTTGTAAATATTTCTCGACATTTTCGAATGTCATTTTGTAAATTGTAATTACACCAAGTCCAAAGATGTAATATTTTCAAAACAAATTACACTTTGACTTTGGTCAAAGTTATGTGAAATCTCCTAAAATCGCTCACCTAACTTTCCCTGATTTTCTCAATCCCTTTCCTAATTTTGCTCATCCCTCTTTCTATATAATGTGAGGTATTTCATTGTAATATTATCCTTTAGTGTTTTGCAATGAAGTGCTGCCCTTTTTGAAATAAATTTGTGAAACTTTGCGTTCATGCTTTGTGAATGAGATTCGATTAATAAAGAAAAGGATTGCAAGCCAAACTTTGCGTTGGATTCGATACTTTTGTGAGTTGATCTTATTTGGTAGTGATTAGTTTGAAGAATCTGAAAGGACTCTAAGTAGTTTATGTAAACTTTGTGTTACATTTATTATTTAGATTGCATTTGTATTTCTATTTATCATTTGGTTGAATGATCTACAAGACTTTGTGCTTGTAATCATTCATGCTCTTGCATGTTCTGGTTGAGTGATCTACAAGACTTTGTGCTTGTAATTATTCATACTCTTTGATACTTTTGTCGAAGGATCTACAAGACTTTGTGCTTGTAATCGTTCGTGCTATTGGATACTATTGTTGGATGATCTACAAGACTTTGTGCTTGTAATCGTTCATGCTATTCAAAGAATTGTTGCGTCTAAGAAGAATTTGTGCTTGTAATCATTCATGTTGTTTGAATAATTGTTGCGTCTAAGAAGACTTTGTGCTTCTAACGTAACAAACGGTATGTCTACACACAGATCCAACACTGATAAAGCTACGGAATGACTTTGTGCCTTTGTGAGCTTTCCCTTTTTACTTTATTTATTTATTATTAATCACTTCTGGTATCTCTAAGCTTCACTTTGACAAGATAGAGATATTGGTATTACTACTAGTTGTTAGTTTTAGGTTATCAAGAATTGTGAACTTTCAATGGTGAAGCATTGTAAACATTTTCTCTGAAAAAAGAGAGAAGGATGAATGTAACACACCCCCCCACTCCATGAGTTTCATGTACATTTTGTAATTATTTGTTTGATTTACTATGGCTTCTCTTAGCAGTAAGAAGGCCGCCTCCCCTTTTCGAGAGGAGAGATTCACATCTCACATAGTGTGGTTTGAAGTCCAAGTTGTGTAATCTATCAAAAATTGATTACATAATTTTCACCCAACAATTTTTTGGCGACTCCACTGGGGAAACGACATACGCAATCGGAGCCTCACGCTTCTAATTGAAGTAGATAAGTTTCCTTTTTCTTTCCTGTTCTTTTGTATATTGTTAACTCTGTAACACCCTTTGTATTCAGATCTACATTCTGGCGGACCAAATATATACAAGAGGATTGAGGGCTCAAGGAATAACAGATCCACTCTTTGAAGAGTTGTTGCAACGTGACTTTCCATTTACTCTTCCACGAGCAAGGTCACCACTGCAACGGGCTATAAGCTTCCCTCCACGTAGCCAAAGATCTCTGATCCCAAGTGTTTGGTCAGTTTATCGCAGATGTCCTGTTCAAGTACCTGTCGTGCAACCAGTCATGGCCGCACCACCTACAGGACCATGGGGAAATGCTTTTGGTCCCCTCCATTTGACTCCACCTTTACATGAACTACCACGTCTTTCTAGGAAGCATCTTCAAAAATTTCAAGGTGATGGCAAACAACACCCCGATGAGCACATATCTGCATTCTACATAGAATGCGGCGTTCTTGGCATTCAACACAAAGATGTTTCTATGAGATTGTTCATTGAATACCTTCAAGGGCTTGCAGCCGAATGGTTCTTTACTCTTCCCAATGCCTCTGTCACCAATTGGGCCACTCTTCGCACTAAATTTGAAGAAAGATTTAAGCCTGCTAAAGATTCACATGCTCTATTGGCGCAGCTCACCACCATGCGTAAAGAAGCTCACGAGCCCATGCGCGAGTTTGTGGCAAAATTCAATAAGTTGGTGACATAGATCCCCAATGATGCAAAACCAACAGATCATAACCTGAAGTGCTTCTTCATCAACACTCAACTACCTAAGGTGAGTTTCTACTTGCGTAGGGAAAATCTTGTTAACGTTGAAGTAGCCCAGCAATTGGCTACCAGTCTAGAGGATGACATGATCCTTGCTAGAGAAATCAGGATGGGGACTAACAGAAATAAAAGGATGCAAGCCTCAGGATCTTCAGCGTCCAATGTTAGTACCACCACTGCCAACTCAAATTTTACAGATCCCATGCTCCAAAGGTTGGCAAATGAAGTTTTGTCTCTTAAGAAGCAAGTGTCGAACAACAACAATGGTAACAACTACAAAGACGTCCCTAGGAGGACTTTCCCTAATTATGCTGGCAACAAAAATCAAAATCATCTCCCAGCACCTCGAGGACGACTTGCTCTTGAAGCCCCACCTGCTAACAATGCCGTCGGGTACTATGAGACTGATCAAAATGATTATGCTCAGCCCTAATATCCTGAAGAAGAAAATGTCGATCTCTTCCAAGAAGAAGAAACTGAATCGGCTGGCGACTCCAATATTAGCTATTTGCAAATGATGGAAGAAGAAGAAGAAGAAGATGACTTGGTGACTGACACTTACGCTATTTTTACGTGGCATCAACAAAATCAACTTGACAAAGCTCAAGCTGTTGCTGTTCTAGAAAAAGAGAAGCCGCCAGTAACGATTGCCAAAAGAGGATCTCCCCTCCCTTGGCAACCTAAGAAAGCAGCAAATCCACAAGTGCACCTCATTCTCCTTCGTCAACTCCCATTATTCCTAAAGCTAATCCTCTCATTCCAAAGACCAGTGTGCCTTTTATGAAACCAATCAGTGAAGTTATGACATCCAACCTTCAAAGTTCTTTCTAGGCTTTCGACATTATTGACCATGCCAAGAAAACCAAGGTTCAAATGTCCGAGGCTGAATACCTCAAAGCCAACCCCGACCAATTTGACAGGCTTGTCAAGTTCATCAATGATAAAAATATCTCCCCAAGTCGGGATACACCCCCTGACATCCCAGTTACTCCTAAACCTAAAGTATCACAGAGTAACCTTGTATCCAATCCTCCAACTACTCCTGGACGCATTGATCCATTTTTCATCTCCCTACTTGTAAATGGTTTCAAGCTGAGTAACTGTGTCATAGACTCTGGTGTGTCTAACAATGTGATGCCCGCCAAGGTAGCTACTGCGTTAGGCCTCGAGATGACCAAAACCTTCAGCCATTGTTTTTCCATGGAGAATAAGCAAGTGCCATTGATCGGTCAGATCAAAGATGCACAATATGCATTCGCCACATACCCACAAAAGAAAATAAAGATGACGGTCCTCGTGGCCGATGTACCAGCTTCCTATGGTATCCTCGTCGGACGCAATTTCTGCATAGATGTTGGAGGAGAACTAAGTATGGATATGTCTGAAGCAAGAATACTAGTAAAAGGTGTGATGCAAAAGCTGATTCCTAAAAAAGAATCAAAATTCTCAGTTGTTGAGTCAGATGATCCCAGAGCTCAGATTTTGTTCGAATCATCAGGCGTGGGAACTTACTACCTACAGAAAAATGAGGTAGCAGAATCCTTGACTCAAAACGAGTTAGAGAAAGATGATATTTCTTCAACTTCAGATGAAACGTCATCAGGAGATTTGTCCATCTCCGATCATGAATCTTCATCAGATGATGAAGTTTTGCACTTCAACACTGTTCCAGTTGGTGATCCCAACGGTGTCTGGTTGCTCAAATTTGATGGTAGCTGCTCTTCGACCGGTTCTGGAGCAGGAATGGTTTTCATTTCGCAATTAGGGAAGTTTTTCCCTTTCTCCTTCAAGCTACAGTTTCATAACACCAATAACACTGCCGAGTATGAAGCCCTGTTGTTGGGAATGCAAGTTACATTGAAGAAAGGTATAAAAAATCTTCATGCACAAGGTGATGCCGAGTTGATAGTATGTCAAGTAAGAAATCTCTATCAAACAAAGAATGAGAGACTCAGGCATTATCGTAATCTAGTATGGGATTCCATTGACGAATTTGAAGCTTTTGATATCTCTGTTGTTCCCAGAGAATACAATACTAGAGCCGATTCCCTCGCCATCTCCGCCACGCTCTTAGTGCCACACAAAGATTTTCAAGGTTCTACTTACACCATAGAGTTGGTTTTCCACCCAAGTGTACCTGACAATTCAGAGAACTGGTAGATTTTCACTGATGACCATCAAATTATTGCCTTTCTTGAGAAAGCAGAGAATTTTGATGAGTTGCATTTTGAAGGCAGCGATTCTCCGCTTCGAGAATCCGTGTCTGATATAGATCCTGTTACAGGCGAGGAATATCTGCAACTCAAAGGGAATAAGATCCCTAAAGGATTGGTATCCTTGGAAAAGCTTTTTGATAAGCATGATCACCACGTGAAGAAGAAACTCTCAGATTCTGACTCATCTAATGAGGTTGAACAGATAAATTTAGGAACTGAAGCCAGTCCTAAGATGGTCAACATTGGCAAATGTTGCACGGCCGAAGAAAGAAGAAAGTTTGCTCAGCTATTGTAGGAGTACATTGACGTCTTGGCATATTCGTATGACGATCTAAAATCATTTCGGGCTAAGGAAGTGCAACATGACATTCCTCTCAAGGTTGGAGCTTTTCCTTACAAACAAAAGCAGAGGCAATACAATCCCAAGATCTCTACAATGATTTTGGTGGAAGTTCGAAAGATGTTGAACGCATGGATAATATTCCATATCCATCATTCGACGTGGATAGCTAATATCGTCCCCGTTCGTAAGAAGAATGGTGAAATCCGCATTTGTGTAGATTTCAGAAATCTAAATCACTACATTCCAACGTGCCATGGATCTCACTTTTCGCGACGTGATGGGTAAGTTCATTGTGGTGTACCTTTACGATCTGACGGTTTTCTCTAAGCAACGCCATGAGCATTTCTATCATTTGAGACAAACTCTAGAGAGATGCCATGAGCACGGCATTTCCCTCAATCCCAAAAAGTCAACTTTTGGGGTGACAGAAGGTAAACTTCTTGGTCACATAGTATCTGCTGAAGGAATCAAGATTGACTTGGAAAGATTCAATGGACTCAAGTCCCTCGCTTTTCTGTCAAGCAAGAAATCCGTTCATTCTTTCTTCAGCAAGGTAAACTTCTTAAGGAGGTTTCTCCCAGATTTTGCTGAAAAGACTCGTCACATTGTGAATATGATGAAGGGTAACGCCACGTTTCATTGGACGGCAGAAGGCAAAGCAGCATTCGATGACATCAAGGAGGCCATTGCTCATGCGCCTATGTTGGTTTGCCCTAACTACACCAAGGAGTTTGTTATGTACAGGTATGCTTCCAAGCATACACTATCAGCAATTTTGGTGCAGGAAAATGATGAGGGTTTTGAATCCCCCATTGCATTCAAGAGCTGCCCCCTAAAGAATTATGAGTTGAAATATTCTTAGATGGAAAAGCATGCTTTTGCAGTCGTAAAAGTTGTCAAGCATTTCCGGTTCTACATTCTGGGCAGTCACGTGAAAGTTCTCGTTCCAGATTGGACTGTCAAGTCTATTCTCACACAGCAAGAATTTGGAACAAAAAGAGGCAACTGGATTGCCAAGATTCAGGAATATGATCTGGAAATTAAACCCACTAAGTTGATACGTGGACGTGGTCTTTGTCAGCTTATTATAGAAAATAATCCAGATGAAGAAATTTCAGGGGATGAAGAAGTCTCAAATGAAGAGGTCGATCCCAGTACACTTCCTATGGTACTATTTGTTAGCACCACTGATGAATGGTATTCCAACATAGCTCACTTCCTGACATACGGATAATGTCCTAATCACTTAACTCTGAAAGAAAAAAGGACCATCAAGCTGAAGTTCGCTAGTTTCATCTTGTGGGATAGTGGCTTGTATAAGCGTGCAATGGACGGGACATTTCTCAGGTGTGTTGATAAAGAACAACAGCAAAAGTTGCTGAAATCTTACCATGATTTGGCATGTGGTGGGCATTTCTCAGCACCAATAATCGCTCACAAAATCCTGAGAGCAATGTATTACTGGCCCACACTTTTTCTGGACACATACTCTTGGGTGCATAAGTGTGAATTGTGCCAACAATTTGTCGGTCGTCCTAGGTTGGCATCTTTGCCATTAAAACCTATTGTGAGTGATGAACCTTTCCAGCAATGGGGCATTGATTTCATAGGTGCAGTTAATCCATCGTCAAGTGCCGGACATATCTATGTTTTGACGGCTACTAATTATTTCACCAAATGGGTGGAAGCAATACCTACCAAGCATGCTACTTCAGAGGTAGTGTGCAGCTTCTTAAAAGAAAATATTATTTCCAGGTTCGGAGTACTGAACAAGATTGTTGCGGACAATGCTTCTGCTTTCTCATCAAGTGAGATCACAGAGTTTTGTTTCGAACATGGTATAACTTTGTCACATTCTTCCGATTATTATTCGTAGGGTAATGGTCAAGCGAAATCTAGTAACAAGAATCTGGTAACTATAATCCACAAGCTGGTGGAGGAGAATCAACGTTTGTGGCACAAGGCTTTGTTTAATGCTTTGTGGGCAGACAGAATAACTTTGAAGCGAGAAATCGGCATGTCTCCTTTTCAACTCTTGTACGGGTTGAATGCCGAGATTCCTATAACCTTGGAACTACCAGCACTCAAGTTGGCTAAGGCCATTGAGGATGAGACGTTTGACAATTATGTCGACAAGCGCATCATGTATCTCTCTGAATTGGAAGAGAATTGGGTTCAAGTGGCTCACCGCATTGCGGAACACCAGGATCAAGTGAAGAAGCTATTTGACAAAAAGGCTAAGTCTCAAGAATTTCAAGTTGGTGACCTCGTTCTCCTGTGGGACAAACGAAGAGAGCCAAAAGGTATGCACGGGAAATTCGACTCACTGTGGACTGGACCTTTCCAAATACATTAGTTGCATGGTGAAAATAGTTTATTGTTAGCATACAGAGATGGAATGCCATTTGCCCTTCCTCATAGTGGGCACCATCTCAAGCACTTTATGCAGTAAAGAGGTTGGCGTTGGTATGTAAATACTTTTTATTTTTAAGTCCTTTTGAGTCTTTGCGTTTTTGTTTCTGTCGTCGTCGTCGCCTGACTCCAAGCCCAATGGATGGATAAAGGCACCTGAATTCTGGACTTCTTCTCCCTTCGTTCTTTTCAAAAGAACAACCGAAGGAAGATCCCCAGTAGGAGCCAGCTGTTATCACGGAATCTAGCAGCGCTTGTTCCACGGATAACCCCCCTACGAAAATTGTATGTTTCCTAAGATTCGTGAAGTTCAAGCACGCATAACGAAGTGGTTTTCAAGCCACCTTGAAATGCATTCCTAAGTATCGAATAGTCAATTCGAGCATTCCCCCATGTTCGCCTCGCGAAGACCTTCGAAACGAGATCTTTCGCGAAGTTTCACTGTTCATACTTAGTGAATTACGAAAAATGCAATGGCACTGAAAAAGTGAGCCCCTGCCCTGAAGCTAAAATTGGCTAAGTCTGGAAAATGCAAGGGCGCTAAAATTTAGCGCGCCTGCATGCAGTGACATTTCCAAAAAGTGCAATAGCTCTAAATTTTAGCGCCATTACACTTTTATTCGCCACTTAACTCTTTTTCATGTCTTTGGCACGTTTCTTCATGTTTTCGCGTTTTTTGTCAATCGTGCCACTTTTCGTGCCTAGATTTATTGCTCGACTTGAGTTAGGTTTTTAATTTTCTTTTTCACTTAAAAGTATGATTCGCCTTTTTTCATTGTTTACATTTCATATTCTTTTCTTCCTCTTGCTGTGCGAGTTTTCCTCTCAACTGCAAATCACGTTTTTGAGGTTTTGCATTCTTCTTCAGCATTCTTCGCGCTTTGGTTCGGGTAAGTCATTTACTTTGTCTTCTCCTTTCATTTTGTATATGATCTAATACGCGTTTTTAGCTTTGTATTTATTTTACCCTATGCATTCTCCTGCGTATTCCTTCTCTCCATTCGCGTTTTACCTTCGCGTTTTCTATTTATTATTTGTCTTCAACGAATAATGAATGGCGAGTTTTGTTTCCAGACGCAATGGAACCCTACGCATTCTCTCCTTAACACTTCCCATGTTTTATTTCCATTCTCCGCTATGCCTTTCTTTCTAACGTTTTTGTTATTCATTACATTATTTACATCGCCTTCTCCATTCGCTTTGTTGCAAACATTGAAAAGATCTATCACTTGGAAAGAAAGAAGTTTAGCTTTTGAATGCAAAAATAATAATGGTGCGAATTGCAACCCTATCCAAAGACAAACCAAATTATCCTCAAATATTTCATGTTACAAACATTGCATTTGTCAAGCATGAGCGCCATCGCCATTCACTCTTACATCTACATTTCAAAATTGACAAAAAATGTAGAAGCGCTGAATTTTAGCGCTGACATTTTGAAAATGTCAAAAAATTCCTAACACTGAAAGATGTAAGGGCGCTAAAATTTAGCGCCCTTGCATTAAAAGCAATTTTTCAAAGATGTAAGGGTGCTGAATTTTAGTGCCCTTACACTTTTTTCGAGTTTTCTCCAATTCTTCACAAATGAACTTCATTTTCGACCAATGCACTCCTGAGCCTCATTTTTCCGCCTTTGTGCATCGTTTTGCATGCCTCATCATCCGCTTCATGCTTTCCCATCCTCGTGCTCATTTTGCGCTTTCCCATGTTTCCTAACAATTAATGTTTGTTCTGGCTAAATGGATTGCAGTCTACTTTCAAAGATCATCAAGTAAAGAGTGATGAGAGTTCCAGTTCTTTTTGATGACTGCTACTAAGCCTCCTTCTTCTTCGAAAGCAAAAATCAAAATGAAATACAAATATCAAGGTGTATATCCACCGACTATGGTGCTTTCCAAAGTTGAAGAGATAAAAGATACATAGGTTGGTCATCAAGACTTGGTTGACTTCACAAAGCTAACCGAGACGAAGCCTCTTCCTAATTCAATGAGAGCGATCGTCCACAGCAACCTCCATTTGGTGGCGATGTTCCCTACAGCTGCGCACAATACCGAGTTTGTTCTTCATGTTGCGTCTCATTACATCAGAGAAAGCAGAAGTGTGATCGACTCTTTCGGCCACAAGATTCTAAGACTCGACCCCGATTTCTTTGATATTGTCTTCAAGGTCCCTCATATGGAGAAATATATTGACATCTCTATATCAAAAGCACAGGAGATCTTTGATGCTGATCCCAATAAGGATAAACATTTGATAAACACTCAATGGCTCAAAAATCCTAGATCATCTGTTTCTAGATGGCCGAAAGGACTCCTGAGAAGTGATTTCAAAGATGACGTCAAGGATATGATCATGTTTCTAAGCAGAGTGAAGGGCTTGCCGGAATCATCCACTTTTCACGATTGGATATATAAATACATCAACATCATAAGAAGGAAGAAGGTGCATATTGACTGGGGCAAACAAATCAGTGATGAAATGCACGAGCAGTTGATCAATGCTCCTTCTACATTGAAGTTCTACATGACTTCTTACCTGGTGTATGCGGCAGTTGTGATGAGACAATTCCTAGGTCTATCTACAAAAGGGAATCGGATGATGGTGCCTGTGTACAGATATTTCTATCAATTGGAGCTAAAGGAGAGCTTTCATCATTTCAGACGGGTCACTGATGCTTTCTTTGTGCCTTTACTCTTCAACTTTGATCCAGCTTTGGAAAGAAGAAGAGTATCTGATGAGGCTTATAAGGTGGTAAGTAAAGTTGGATGTATTTTTCTCCAATTCCCAACGTTTACTTACTTGAGAGTAGGCTGCTACACTGGTTGTCCCCAGATGCTACCATGTTATTCTTCGGATTAGTGGATTCTCATGGAAACATGCAGACAGTTGATGTCAGTGCAAAAAGAACGAAGAAGCAACCACAAGTGTGGGCTCAGGTTCCCACTGACCATCAGCCGATATACTATCCAAACTGCACAAAAATCTAAGTCTGTCTATGCTAAAATGTAGATCATGACCATCAAAACCTACAGGTATAGGTTTGATTTCGACTACCGAGATGTCAGAAAAAAGTTGAAAAAGGGTCACCAACACAGGTATCGTTTTGAGGACATATGGGCAGATTGCAGAGATGAAGAAGCCATTTGCAATTTGGACTATTGCAGGTTGACAGTTCAAAAAATCAGAGATCTTGGTATTGCTGACCTACCAGAGGATTTTGAGGATCTAGGTGATATCGTCAACGCTGTTTATGATGAGCAAGGCATTGCTAAAAGGCCGTTGCCTGCAATACAATGGTCTAGGAAAGAAGTTACTAGCATGAGAGAAAGGTTGAGGCCAATCCTAGCCAACACAGAAGAATGGTTACATAAACATGGTTATGCAATTAAAAGTTTCAGAACAGACTCAGAAGGAGAGGAGTTCGAAGCAGAAGCTCGCGAACAGCAAGAACTTCGTGACAAGAACAAATCAGCGGCCGTTCCCACTTCTTCACGAAGAGGTCCTAGGATCAAGTTCACTGTTGGTAAGAAAGATACCCAGGCTATCCAAGAGACAGAAATCACGGAATCTCGTCCATCTCGCTCTAAGGGTAAAAAGCCCATTCTGGAGGAGATAGATTCTGATGAAGAAGAAACTTCAAGCGACCAATCCGCTGAAGATGAAGATTCAGTAGAAGCAGACTCCGATGTCGAAGAGGTTTCTGAAAGTGGGCAAGAGTCTGATGAAGATTCTTAAGAAGGGTCTGAAGGTGACTTTGAAGGCGAACCAGAATCGGGGAGACAAGAGGGTGATCAACAGGAACCTGGGCATGATCAAGAAATAATTACTTCTCCTCCTAAGAATGTAATTGAGGAAATTCCCAGAACATCATCGCCCATGACTTCAAATGTTCCTCATACCCCTCCAGATTCAAGAACTCCTCCACCTCCTGTTCCCTCGTCACCTATTCCTACCACATGCATTCCTGCAGTCGAGATATCTCCTATCCCTGTAGCATCAGCCCAGCTTGATATTCCTTTAGTGACAAGCATCCATATGGTTGATATACTGTCAAGCCCTCCATCGTCCATTGCTAGCTTGTCTTCGCCAATGTATGACATCACTTCTGAAAATGAATTCAATCATTTCATGAATGAGTCAATGCGTGATCAGCTCAATGTGTCAACTACAGGAGCGATGATGACAAACACTTCTCCAATTGTCACGATACCAATGGTGAGTTCAGATGTGACAATAACTTCAGAAGTAGCAATGGCAACTGAATTGACAGTAAATCCAGAAGTTCACACTTCTTTTCTTCCTCCTTGGCTAATATCTCAAGTGTCGAAGTGTAAAAAGCAAATGATTTCTCCAGAGGAGCTCGACCTCGAAGAGATAGTTCTTCCAAAAGCCAAAGGGAAGAAAAAGGCAAAGGTATACTCAAGGCTGAGCGTTGATAAGTCTGGCCACAAGTATGCTGAAATTGGCGTACCACCAAATGAAGAAGGTGATGTCAATATGGAGGACTACGGTAACAAAGGTCCAGCTTGGCAAGGTTACCAACGAAAGTGCAAAATCCGATGCGCAAGTCACTTTGGATATCTTGGCAGGAAGGCTGGATAAAGTAGAGCAAGCTCGTAACATGTACAAACATAGGGCAGAGCATTATGCCACTGTTGTAAAGAGACTTGCAGGTTCTCTAAGTAATGCACAACCGCTGACAGTGGTAAATATCGAAGACCCAGCTGTCAAGAAAGCTGATAAATTCACCTCCAAAGGCAGGGTGTTATATGATTTCGTTGAAAAGATCATTGAACACGGATCTCAGATAATTTTGGCTACGGATGAGAAAACTACCATGTTGGCCAAGCTCACCACAGAGCTTGATAAAGAAAAGAGTGTACTTTCCCAGGAGCGCAAAGACATGGAAAAATGCATGTTGTCATGGTCGGAAATGAAACAGGTAAAGCTCAGCAAGTTGGTTGAGGTTGGGGTAATTCCTGACAAAGAAAAGTTCGTAGAGGTAAGAGAATCACTGAAACACAGAATTCAAGTGGTTCAATCTCTCACAGAAGATCTTCACCAAGTACAGGAAGATGTCGATGGGCATCGCACCATTCTTGAAAAAGGTATCAAAGAGTTGCCTGGTCAACTTCTTGAGGAAAATCATATCTTCCTGCCGGCCACAGAAATATCCCAGATCTTCAAGGAATCCATCATGAATTTGATTGACAGCTCAAACTTCTCAGAAGCTTCGTTGAACATCATTTGTGATACAAGGCTCACATTGGACAACCTGAAGATGCATCTTGATAGGTGCAAGAAGGTTCACTCATCTGCCATGAGATCGATCACGAGAATTCACACCATTGTGGATTACACCGTTGTTCCAGATGAGAAGTTCGTGCAGGAGACTAGGAGGAAATTTGAAGACTTCTGCACCCAATGCAAAGAAACGTGAAGCAACCCCCTATTCTCCAGTGTTAGACATTTCCGGTGCATCCCATTATGCATCTTGTAAATATTTCTCGACATTTTCGAATGTCATTTTGTAAATTGTAATTACACCAAGTCTAAAGATGTAATATTTTCAAAACAAATTACGCTTTGACTTTGGTCAAAGTTAGGTGAGATCTCCTAAAATCGCTCACGTAACTTTCCCTGATTTTCTCAATCCCTTTCCTAATTTTGCTCATCCCTCTTTCTATAATGTGAGGGATTTTCATTGTAATATTATCCTTTAGTGTTTTGCAATGAAGTGCTGCCCTTTTTGAAATAAATTTGTGAAACTTTGCGTTCATGCTTTGTGAATGAGATTCGATTAATAAAGAAAAGGATTGCAAGCCAAACTTTGCATTGGATTCGATACTTTTGTGAGTTGATCTTATTTGGTAGTGATTAGTTTGAAGAATTTGAAGGACTCTAAGTAGTTTATGTAAACTTTGTGGTACATTTATTATTTAGATTGCATTTGTATTTCTGTTTATCATTTGGTTGAATGATCTACAAGACTTTGTGCTTGTAATCATTCATGCTCTTGCATGTTTTGGTTGAGTGATCTACAAGACTTTTTGCTTGTAATTATTCATACTCTTGGATACTTTTGTCAAAGGATCTACAAGACTTTGTGCTTGTAATCGTTCGTGCTATTGGATACTATTGTTGGATGATCTACAAGACTTTGTGCTTGTAATCGTTCATGATGTTCGAAGAATTGTTTCATCTAAGAAGACTTTGTGCTTCTAACGTAACAAATGGTACGTCTACACAAATCCAACACTGATAAAGCTACGGAACGACTTTGTGCCTTCGTGAGCTTTCCCTTTTTACTTTATTTGTTTATTATTAATCACTTCTGGTATATCTACGCTTCGCTTTGACGAGATGGGGATATTGGTATTACTGCTAGTTGTTAGTTTTAGGTTATCAAGAATTGTGAACTTTCAACAGTGAAGCATTGTAAACATCTTCTCTGAAAAAAGAGAGAAGGATGAATGTAACACAACCCCCCCACTCCGTGAGTTTCATGTACATTTTGTGATTATTTTTTTGATTTACTATCACTTCTGTTAGCAGTAAGAAGGGCGCCTCCCCTTTCCGAGAGGAGAGATTCACATCTCACATAGTTGTGGTTGAAGTCCAAGTTGTGTAATCTATCGAAAAGTTGATTACATAATTTTCACCGAACACAGTGGCATATGAGTCCCATTGCCAAGCCTGAAATTTTGATTTTTGTAGTTCTAAGTACCCAGTTGTCTGAAACCTATTCTGATAGAATTTCCTCGAAACAGGACTAAGTCGCCCAACTTGGTGTATGAGTCCCCATGGGATTCAATAGTGATTTGTGTAGGATTCTAGAACTCCTCTCCATCACTTTCCAATTTCTAGGTGCACCTTTTCAGTCTCATTAATTTATGGTACAGTTTGTTTACATATTTAGGTTATTTTGCATATCACAGTGTATTTTTGAACATTTTACATTTCCTTAGCTTTGCATTATAAGTTAATCTTCTTTATCACTTTCCAACCTTAAGAATGATCTCCTTTGACAGATTTCAATCTCTCTTGTATTGGGATCTCACATAATTGTTCTTGAGTGTGAACTTTGTGAAATCAGATTCCTCTTCCTTCATTCCCCTTTTAGGTGTGGATAAGGGATTGCACTCTATTTCCATAGTCCACACCTATAAATTACGATAGCATTTGATTCCTCTTATATAATAAACAACCACCTTCAACAATCTAGAGTATCAGTGTAAAACCAATAACTGTGCATAGGTAGAATAATACTGCATCTTCCAAATGTGACTTTCACCTTGCAATACACCCCAAAAATTGTATTGATACTCCTCCTTTCTCAAATGGACTCTCACACTCCCAAAAATAGTTGATCAAATCCACATTGTCCCCTTTTGTTCATCACTTTCTTCCAACACAAATATTATTGTTGTTTACTTTTACCAAAACCCATGTTTCCAGCACTTGGATTGGTTCTTTTTTTTGGCAACATATGGCTTAGACTATTTGCAAATGACCATCCCATCAACTATCAAACCACATTCCATAAAGCAAGCCCCAAAATCTATGCAACAAAATGGCAAAATAGAAGTAAAACCAAAACGTAAAAAGCTATTGCGTCACTTATTCAAACAATACAAATACCATACTATATTTTGGATATTATCATAATACCCTATTCTACATTATCTTTGCTATAATAATTAAGCAATATAATTATGGTAGAAAAATATCATATCTCTTCCAACTTATAATTGGTCTAGCTAACTACATAAACAATCTAGCTAATTGAACTTGCACATACATGTTTTTCAATAGCAACAGTATGCACACAAATAATAGCTCAAACACTTTTAGATAGTAATAATACTTAGTTTCAAAATTAATAAGAGATATAGAGATAGCTATCTTAAGAATGCCTGGTATAAATTAGCTCCCAATGAATATCTTGAGACTCCTTGCTCCATACAAATGGCTTAGCTTGCTACCTCCTCTAATCTCAGCTCTTCTTATTATTGCTACTCAGTTAATAACTTCAACTACTCAATTTAGCCTATATTCACTCTAAAACAAGTATTATATACTTTCAAAACTCTAAAATATGATACTCTCAACTCACAAAATAATCTACTCTCAAACTCAAAAAATAATATAGAATGAACAATACAAATGCACTAAAGAATGAACACAACAAAAATGAACTCAGCCGAAAATGAACAACCAAACACTATGATGTTGCTCTCTATTTCTAAAGAAATGGAGAGAAAATAATTACTACAAAAAAACCAACTACATTGTCACCTCTCTCTTTTGTCTCCACCCCCCAAAGCTTCTTGTCAATCGTAGCAACTAGTTGCGCAAGTTTTTAGTTAAAATAGGAATCAAAACTAACTTTACAACCTTCCAAGTCGATTAGGCAAGTTGGGCACTGCTTTTCTACTTGCTAGTAGTCCTATTTTTGCAGAAAAAGTCTCATGTATGACATGTTCAAAGTTCCAAAATAAATTGGTTTATAACTCTTTGTTGAGTCATGCAAATCAGTTGGACACATGCTCTTTTTACCAAGTCAAAACTCCTCTTTAAAATGTTGTGCAATAATGATTTTTTTTTTTTATCATACTTTTCCGTTCATCATGGAAATTTTGACCCATTAAATATTGCAATTTATATGCCTATGTTTGGCAGCTTCACAAATTTTAAAATAGCTAGATAATGATATTGTTACTTATGCCATGTGTGGCATATTAACCTTCCACAATACTGGCTTACTTGCCACTACCTAGCTTCTATTACCACCTCCTTAATATGCATTCAACATGATATATTGTATACGCTTCCATCACATTACTTACATTAACAATAGTATGTGTATAACATTATACATACATACATACATACATACATATATATATATATATATATGTACAAATTTGTGTCACACTTTCAACCAACTTATCAACACAGCTAAATTTGAGTATTTTTAATTAAAAACAATTTTGGTCAAACTTATGATCTAGTAAGATTCATTCTACCTAACATCTTTCCACACCTTTCCCAACAAAAATTGTTGGCTAAATGCATATGTAGCACCACTTTAAGGCCAATTTATGAAAAAAGTAAAATTATTTGAAAAACTTGGGGTTTGAATAATACCTACTTATGTAAATAACATTTTTCTAAATATAAAAATACCTTTTGTAGATTAATAAGTGTAGTTTTAAAAATATATATATTTTAATAGTTTAATTATTATTTATATATAAATATATTTTATTTTTTTACTACTTTAAAAATGGAATCTTTAAAATATTAGGTTGATTGTCTGTTACCCGAGGAAAATCTGCTTTATTAAAATATATGTTATATTAGATAAAGAATATATATAGGATGTATATTTTTATATTTTAGATAAATATTTAATATAAAAGGCGATGTTGAATGAAACAATTGTTTTTAATACCGCGTTTAATATTTCTTAAAATATATCTTTATCAAAATTGAAAAAAATCCATGCACTAAGGTTTAGAGTTAAATAAATCTGAAATTTTTGAAAGAAAATATTTTACTACAGATTGGCATCTTTCATTTTTTAGGTATTTTATCGACAATAAAATATATTATTAATATAATAAAACTATTTAAAATATATTTTTTTTTTTAAATACAACATAAAATATCTTCAAAAAACGCGTTTCTTGGTTACGTGGTTTCAAATTCAGAAACATATATATCGTTTTAGTAATTTGAGTTTAAAGTTGGATGGCGTTAGTTCAATTCTTTATTAAGTGCTGACCAACTTTTTACTTAACTTCTGCTCTCTGACCACAATAAGTTGATTATATAAGTATAGATTAATATATATACATTACCATTGTTTAATCATTATATATATATATATATATATATATATATATATATATATATATATATATATATATATATATATATATATATATATATATATATATATATGTAACAATAATATGTGTATGTATGTATATGTATATATTTAATGTATGTATGTATGTATGTATGTATGTATATATTGGTGTATATATGTATATATACAATACATATATATTTATATATATGAATGTTCACATACATATTGTGTATTTGTGTATGGGTATATGCATGCATTCGTGTCCATGCATGCTCATACATACATATACTCATATGTATGTGTCATCGTATATGTATGTATATATATTCAATATATATATGTATCTATATATATGTATATCAAATACATAATATATAAATATCTCATGCTCAGCAAAAGGATTTTAACACTATGACTTAAATTGACTAAAAAATAAAGAGAATAAAAAACAAACATCCAAACATTCCTATCAATCTGAAAAGCTATCAACATGGTTGAACACTTATCGACACATAGCTTAAATTGACTTGACAAGACTTGTCTAACCTAGGAAATTATGAGTGTTTGCATCTACTCAAATAGGTACACCAATTTGGTTTCCATACCAACTTCCTCTCTTGGGTGATACTCTCCCTCCCCCTTTGGAGGGTTTGAACCTTTCCTGCATCCAACTTATTGCAACAGGTATGTAGTCAACTAATTCATAAAACATATTCATCATATATCAAAATCATATAAAATTAATTCATCATAATATATATTCATACATTTCATTCATCCATTAAACATATTATAGTCATAACATTGCATTTAAAATCATATTTACTCATTAAGGTAAAAATAATCTAGTAACTTAGAAATGAGGTGTAACATACCCTCCCCCTTAAGAATCATCGCCCCCAATGATGTAAATTATCATAGCATACAAATAAAGTCAAATAAAGGTTAAATTAGTTCCAATTTTCTACAGCATGTAAGAAATATGTAAATTTCTATTTTATTTCATAATAATCTTCCCTTGTAGCACTTTTCTTTGCAATCTTATCCTTTATGGACCTAGCACTTTTCTTTGCAATCTTATCCTTTATGGACCTTACACTGAGTGACCCTACACTAATGCATTGAAAGAACTTGTGTGTTTTAAACAATCTTTCTCTTCTGAGAACTATACATCACAAGTACATTAACAACGACTCATATGTGTATCATGTAATTATGATAGTGACTAACTCATACATGTCACATATACCACAATGACTGGAAAACACATTCACATTGGCTAACACATAGTTTTCCTTAGTGCATCCCAAATAGAAAAGGAATGTCAGTGCATTACACATTACACTGTGGGTCCCATCCTTTTCTTGATCTTCTACACCATCGAGCAACTTAGAAACCAAGAATGATCATCATTGGCACTAATGTCCATCTTGAGCATAATACTACCCCTAGACACCTATCAATCTCAAGTATAATAGAATTGCTCCTTGACTCATGCTTTATATCAATAAAGCTTTCCTTCCTATCATTCTTCTCTGATTATACTTGATAAATCTCTCTTCTTGATCAACCCAATGTATTCTTCCATTTCTGACAACATTTCTAGACTAAGGCTATTCCTATTTCCTAGCTTTTCATGTCTAGATTATAGGAATTCAACCCTTCCTCCTATATAATGTCTCAAATAGAGAAATGTTTTAGTGTAGAATGATAGGAATTATTGTAATAAAATTATTCTACAAATCCATCAGGACTTGGTTTACCCTTTCTATTTGACTTACCTATTTCAGGGTGATAAGTTGAGCTTACATTCAAGTTGAATTTTCAATAATGTGATTATGGTTTACTCAAAACCTTAACATTACTTGTGTGTCCCTATCTAAGATAACCTTCTCAAGAACACTTTGCAACCAAACACTATTTTACATAAGTTTGCAGTTATGACTAGTGCCCTACTTGTCAAATTTTCCAATATGAAATTGGATACCATGGTGAGCCTGTCCAAGGCTACCAAAAGAACATTGTGCCAAATCCTTGATAGAAAGATCAAAACTATACTAATCATTTGCCACTTCCTCTTTGGAATTTCATGAGAATATAAAAGTCTTACCAGGTGATGACATCTTGTCTTCACCCTCTAGAATTTTGGACATCTTGCTACAAACCTTGCATCATCTCTCTTTGTTTCCTTCCAAAATATAGTGGTTTTACATTAGTCAATAATTTTGTCACTCTGAATTGTCCTAAATATGGTATAGATTAAACTTCTTACCACATTGTATTCCCTAACTCCTTTGAGTCTAGTACTTAGGTGCTTCCTCTTATTCTTAGTAGTCAATTCAAATTAAATGAAAAATATTCCTTGGACTTTTTTCACATTTGATTTTTGAAAGTATAATGAATAAGTATCATCGAGGAGATATGTCTCCATCACCATTAGGGCATCCACAACTCATCTTTTCTTTCCATTTAAATAATTAATTTCCAAGCCATAGTCTAATTTCAGCTTGAAAGCCATTCCTCTAATGAGCATTTAAATTGGTTGAGTAATACTTTTTTTTAGATCATGTCAGTTTGTTATCAACTCTAAAAGTTGTCCTAAAAATTAATGCATACATAGTTATCATGCATGAATAATTTTTTATAGCTCAAAATCATGTGGAGCATGGTTTTGTTCATTTTCCCTCAATCTCCTAAACTTATAGGTAATTTAACTTTCCCAAGTATTGAATAAGCATACTGTCTAACCCTTTTCCAAAGCAGTAACTTGATAATCAAAAATTGGTCTTCCAAAACAAGAACTTATAGAATTGTGTTGTAGTTACGTCTCTCTCATTTGGTCAAAGGCCTCCAATTTTTTTTTCCTGACCATTCAAATATTTTGTGGGAGTTAATGGTGACTCGCCAACACCCCTAGGAATAGTTGCTATACCAAATAATTTTCCAAAATAGAGAGAATGGCAAGAAATATTGCTTCAACAATGCAAGATTGAATATTGGTTTAATATCCTTGAATGCAAATGTACATGAGATAGAAAATTATGTAAAGATTAAGATGAGTAAGGAGATGGGTCACAGCTATGAGGCCATGTTAGGTACCCATTTACAATGCAAATGAAAATGTAATCAATCTCTCACAAATGGATAAAAGGAGAAAATCGAATGGGACAACACTCATCTCCAAAAGAGAGAAAAACAAAATGATGTATGGAGGACTCAATGATACCCCCAAGGACTACATCCATCATGTATATTCAATCAAAGAACCCCCCATAAAAGGGAAATGGAGAGATAATATATCCCACCACAATGAAGAAGCTCCAATGTTGATGAAGAATGCCTAAAAACAAAAGATGATACGATGTCTACAAGCAACAAATCTCCACTTAGGAAGAAGCAAATCCATAAGATAATGAAGAATCCACTCCATATCCAACAAAAAGGAGGAAGAATGAATCAACATGTATGCCTTTAAAAAATTGTTGAGGAGTCTCCAAGCTTGAATAAGTCACAACATAATCATGGTCAAACTCAACCAAGAAACATGAAAAATCATGTGAAGGAGGAGACTCATGAATATCAATCTCCAAAGTCAAAGTATATGGGATAATAGTTGTGCTGAAACTATCATTAAATAGGAGAGAAACCCCCTCAAGTGTGTCCTCCAAATCTAAAATATGAGACTCCATGAATGTAAGTTAGAGATACATGTCAAATACTCATCCCACAAAGCAAGATCTAAAAAACTATGATCGTCATGCTGAATAGAAGCACTATTAGCTGAAGAAGCAAGAGGTGGAGAAAGCTTAACACTAGTCTCTAGAATACAAAGGTGTAGATGACCAAACTTATCCTCACAAACATGGTTCACACTCAATGGAGTGGGTGATGCAGTCAAAGGAACATTATATTATTCTAAAGAAAAATGTTAAAAAGAATACAAATGAGATGAATGATCAACCATCCTGATAGCAACAATATTCCTAGTCTCCAAGTCCCTTGTGTACACTCTATCAGGATTGAACTCAACTATTTTACCTTGACACCCATGGTTAATTTGATAAATAGAAAGGAGATTTGATGTCAAAAAAGGAACACAAATTGTATCATTGAAAGTCCCTTCCCCCATGTCAATAAAACTAGGTTCCCACTTAACTTCATATATGTATTGTTACCCATCAAAATATGAGGTGAATTATAAGGCTCAAAAGAAGAGAACATATCCATAGAAGATTCCATATCATGAGATGCCCCTAAATCAAGAATCCATCTATTAGATTCAGAACTTTCCAAGGCTAGGAGTGCTTGTCCGTTCATTTTGTGTAGCCTAGTTGTAGATCTTGTATTCTTTGACTAAGATGATGATGAGGGTGTTGTCATTGAGATGTTGAAGAAGAAGTAGAAGACACTGATGAGGGAAGTTGAATGTTATTGTTTTGAATAAGGTGTTTGAGTTCATAAATATTCTTATTATAACATCTATGCTCATCATGGCCTAGCCTTTTACAATATGCACATTTGAACTTCTTTTTAGATGAGTCCTCTTTAAAGAGGATGTAGACTTGGGAGTTCTTACCTTTTCCACTTGAAGCCTTTGTATCCTTTTCAAGAAGAGCATGAGATGTAGAAGAATTCAATGTGCCCATGTGAACCAACTTTGCTTGTTCCCTTGTGAGTTGAGTTACAAATTCATCAAGATAAGACATTTTGCATGCATTGCCAAGGGCATCCATTGTAGCATAGAATATAGAAACATACATTGAATAATTAGGACCAAGTAAAGCAAGAATAGAAAGAATCAAATTTATTCATCCTCTTTAGTGACCCCACAATTAGACAACTGCAACTTTAGAGAATTGAGTTTAGAGAAGTTCAGTCTTGGATATTGTCAAAATCTGATGGATTAACACTCATTAATTCATTCTCCAACTTGAATATCCTCATTTTATCTGGCTTACCAAATAGACTCTCTAAAGTAGTCCAAACTTTATTAGGATGTGTGCAAGATGCAACATGTAAAGGAATACCATTTTGAGATCATAATCCAAATATAATTCTAGTTATAGCAATTCAAAGAGATAGGACAATACAAATACCATTGATATTGGCTTGGGTGTTGACAATACATAAATCACAAGGTTTGACTCTTTCAAAAGATACTATTGATATAGGACCAAAAGAAAGAATGAGATTGACATGTGTCACCATATCTTGTGTAAAGTATCTACAAGGTTTAATAATTATTTCACCATTCACATATAGCCATTATTAAAAATAAAAAAGGGTAGACAATTTTCCAAGCGAAAGGCTGAAGAAAAAAAACATTTTTTTTTAGAAGATAATTAATGATATATTTTCCTCAAATTTATTTCAATGACTATAAAATGTTTAAATAGAATATATTTGTATTTTTTTTAATTTATATTAATTTCATTTCATTTAAATGTTTAAAGTATTTAAATTTGAACAAATACTTTTTTTATCTATCACAATTATGATACTTTTAAAATATTTTTAATGATTTATAATAATTTTAAAAATCAATTAGTATCCAAGAGTATTATACTCATAATTTGAACACACTAGAATTAAAAATTGGTATGTTTCATATATTTCTCACACATTCAATAGTTTTTTTATCCTTTAAATATATAGTAATTTGGGTGTATTTCCTTCTAGGTCATGGCAAGTCATATCCAAGAAAACAAAATAAATGATGTTCCAAATACTAGATGAAAAAAGTTTATAAAAAGTCCATTGAATGTTTCAGTAAGATCAACTGAATTCATTGAAATTTAAATTGAAAAAATTGGGAGATCTCTTTCAGACAATTGTGACAAAATTATTTCACAACTTGAAGTGATGAGAATGTCTACACACACAATTGAAGAATAAGAAGTAATAAAAATGGAATAAATTATGAAGAAATTTCATGCCACCTATCAAAAATTAGCTACATTTTGTAGATTCTTGAGATAATTTGTAATGCCCAATTTTTTTTTATCAAATTACAGTTAAGGAAAAAACAAAAAATTTAAATTTTGATCACAAACATTTTCATAATTCACAAAAGGTTGATTCGTACACATGCACTTCATGGAATCATAACATTTGACTAGTCAATTAAAAGAACTTGGTCTAGTAAATTACTATTGTGACAATCATGGTCGGGTTCAAGTGGAGACATGGAATCCACATCACCGAGATAGACTTAATTAGTTCTACCCACTAATTAATGATCTAAAACATACTTCAAGTCACATGTTAGAACAATAAAATATATATCACAAGTAATCTCAAAGTAATAAAAGAGAGCAAAACCTAGGGGCCAGACCTAATTCCTCGGGGGCTCATTTATGATGGCCTTTCCTACGTATTACATAGAGGCTCCGTAGTTCGAAAACTTGAGTTCACTCCAACTCATATTTGATTGACCAACAATCACACATTTTTTACCAAGGTTTAAATCACAACTTACTCCCAATGGTAGTAAGTACATAAAATGATCAACAATATTTATACTACAAGGGCTCCTTTTACTATAAGGATTAGTGGTTAACAATCCCAATTATAATGCTACACAAGGACCACTTGACAAGATAAGATGTCCAAATATAGTCTAAAATGAAGGGGCCATATCATATCTTAAATAGATGATCATACTTGTAGTTGTGGTTCAAATCCAAATGATACAAGGGTCATAATATAACTTTAATAAGATTACGAGGTGATGGATTAATAAAAAAAATCATATATTGAATCTTTCTAGACAATTCAACCATTATACTCTTGGTTTACTAACACAAGTGGTATAACCCTTAGGTTCAAAGACGACTCTACCTCAGTCACACTCATAACCCAACAACATTGACATATGCTAAACTCATTTCTCTACACCAATTAACTCTATGCCTCCATTATTTTATTTATAAACTAATGAGTGGGTACACAACCCTTTCTAGGGTCCCTTTTTCCCTTGACAATTTCACAGTCAGTTGCCACCCACTTAGGTGAAATCAAGGATTGGAAAACTCGTTAAGGATATCTTAACAACATAAGGGGTATAGAATCGATCCCTGATAATTTGACAAAACTTGATCATGCAATAATATAATTTGAATTTAAATAAAACTTAACACTCATCATAATGAAAATGTAAACATTTAATGAGGATTGTAAAATATAATTTATTTCAGTGCATTTGAAAGTATCATACAATAAATTTACTTTTCACATAGATTACTCAACCATAGGATTATAGGTATCAAGTTTTTTATTCTCATAATGTACTATTTCTTTAAAGGTATTATAACTTTAAACAAGTTCACATATATAATATAAAATGTGTGTGTGTATGATTTCTACTTCTAAATTCATTTAGCATAGATAATTACAAAATTGAAATCCTCGATCTCATAACATATCTGCACATGCTACATGTACGTATCTTATACTCATAAACTAGTTTGGGTTTCCTTACTAATATGAAAATAAAGATGGACATGTCCAATGAGGTTTTGATGGAGAATCCTCTTCAAAAAAGAACATCACTGTTATGTTGTTAAGTAATAATTTTGAAGTCTATCAAACCCAATTTATTTCAAAATTTCAAAAGAAAGAGCACATAACTAATAGTTTATAATCTTTCAATAGGTCATACTATGGATTGAAATAACTTGCACATCATATACAGTGTTATATGCACATATTACAATATCCTCAAATTGACTTCCATTTAGATAAAATAAGATGTTATTTCAATACAAAAAATTATCTAAACAACTATCAAATAGTGTCATGAGTGTGATTCTCAAATTCTTCTAAATAGAGCATTCCAACACCCATTATTCTTACCAATTATTATGTATCAAAAACTCAAATAAAAAATATTGTTAACTGGTGTTGATGGCCAAAAAAGCACATAGAAACCCAAGCTCTATTCATTTAGGGATACCATTAAAATCACCATAAAATGGCTTATAAATAAGGTTTTAGCTAAAGACCAATGAAATGGTCAAGGGAAGCCAAGATTCTAATCTCAGTCTAAAACATAAATATTACACCGACAGGTTCCACAGATTTTTTACCTTCCCCCAAAATTGCTTAACTTAAACTTGAGCCTAAAAGTATAATGGTAACTACTACTCAATAGTAAAATTTGTTGGCCAAGCCGCAGATCTCAGCAACAACAAGAATTACCCATTTAAATTCAATATTCCCAATAAATCATATGTATAGTTTACTTATAGTGAGATCATTCACCTAAAAACCAAAAAAACTCATAGATACAATTTGGGTATAAACACAAACTCCCGTAGATTACCCCACTATAATCAATGTACACAATACACATGATATGGTCCAACATGCAAGTACATCTACACGTACAAAAATACCAGGTGGGTATCCTTAAAATCAGCTAAAGACAGAACCCTATACCTACATAAATATTCTCCAAGGCCTAAGATGAGTCTT
>VDFB02290273.1:0-20844 GCA_007258455.2 Sequoia sempervirens | reverse complement strand
ATGTATGTATGTATGTATGTATGTATGTATGTATGTATGTATTGGTGTATATATGTATATATTCAATACATATATATTTATATATATGAATGTTCACATACATATTGTGTATTTGTGTATGGGTATATGCATGCATTCTTGTCCATGCATGCTCATACATACATATACTCATATGTATGTGTCATCGTATATGTATGTATATATATTCAATATATATATGTATCTATATATATGTATATCAAATACATAATATATAAATATCTCATGCTCAGCAAAAGGATTTTAACACTATGACTTAAATTGACTAAAAAATAAAGAGAGGAATAAAAAGAAACAAAAGAACATCCAAAAGCATTTCCTATCAATGCAGAAGAGGCTATCCAAGCATGGGGTTTGGAACACTTATCAGAGCCCACATAACTTAGAATTAGGCTTAATGAGAGACTTGTCTAACCTAGGAAATTATGAGTGTTTGCATCTACTCAAATAGGTACACCAATTTGGTTTCCATACCAACTTCCTCTCTTGGGTGATACTCTCCCTCCCCCTTTGGAGGGTTTGAACCTTTCCTGCATCCAACTTATTGCAACAGGTATGTAGTCAACTAATTCATAAAACATATTCATCATATATCAAAATCATATAAAATTAATTCATCATAATATATATTCATACATTTCATTCATCCATTAAACATATTATAGTCATAACATTGCATTTAAAATCATATTTACTCATTAAGGTAAAAATAATCTAGTAACTTAGAAATGAGGTGTAACATACCCTCCCCCTTAAGAATCATCGCCCCCAATGATGTAAATTATCATAGCATACAAATAAAGTCAAATAAAGGTTAAATTAGTTCCAATTTTCTACAGCATGTAAGAAATATGTAAATTTCTATTTTATTTCATAATAATCTTCCCTTGTAGCACTTTTCTTTGCAATCTTATCCTTTATGGACCTAGCACTTTTCTTTGCAATCTTATCCTTTATGGACCTTACACTGAGTGACCCTACACTAATGCATTGAAAGAACTTGTGTGTTTTAAACAATCTTTCTCTTCTGAGAACTATACATCACAAGTACATTAACAACGACTCATATGTGTATCATGTAATTATGATAGTGACTAACTCATACATGTCACATATACCACAATGACTGGAAAACACATTCACATTGGCTAACACATAGTTTTCCTTAGTGCATCCCAAATAGAAAAGGAATGTCAGTGCATTACACATTACACTGTGGGTCCCATCCTTTTCTTGATCTTCTACACCATCGAGCAACTTAGAAACCAAGAATGATCATCATTGGCACTAATGTCCATCTTGAGCATAATACTACCCCTAGACACCTATCAATCTCAAGTATAATAGAATTGCTCCTTGACTCATGCTTTATATCAATAAAGCTTTCCTTCCTATCATTCTTCTCTGATTATACTTGATAAATCTCTCTTCTTGATCAACCCAATGTATTCTTCCATTTCTGACAACATTTCTAGACTAAGGCTATTCCTATTTCCTAGCTTTTCATGTCTAGATTATAGGAATTCAACCCTTCCTCCTATATAATGTCTCAAATAGAGAAATGTTTTAGTGTAGAATGATAGGAATTATTGTAATAAAATTATTCTACAAATCCATCAGGACTTGGTTTACCCTTTCTATTTGACTTACCTATTTCAGGGTGATAAGTTGAGCTTACATTCAAGTTGAATTTTCAATAATGTGATTATGGTTTACTCAAAACCTTAACATTACTTGTGTGTCCCTATCTAAGATAACCTTCTCAAGAACACTTTGCAACCAAACACTATTTTACATAAGTTTGCAGTTATGACTAGTGCCCTACTTGTCAAATTTTCCAATATGAAATTGGATACCATGGTGAGCCTGTCCAAGGCTACCAAAAGAACATTGTGCCAAATCCTTGATAGAAAGATCAAAACTATACTAATCATTTGCCACTTCCTCTTTGGAATTTCATGAGAATATAAAAGTCTTACCAGGTGATGACATCTTGTCTTCACCCTCTAGAATTTTGGACATCTTGCTACAAACCTTGCATCATCTCTCTTTGTTTCCTTCCAAAATATAGTGGTTTTACATTAGTCAATAATTTTGTCACTCTGAATTGTCCTAAATATGGTATAGATTAAACTTCTTACCACATTGTATTCCCTAACTCCTTTGAGTCTAGTACTTAGGTGCTTCCTCTTATTCTTAGTAGTCAATTCAAATTAAATGAAAAATATTCCTTGGACTTTTTTCACATTTGATTTTTGAAAGTATAATGAATAAGTATCATCGAGGAGATATGTCTCCATCACCATTAGGGCATCCACAACTCATCTTTTCTTTCCATTTAAATAATTAATTTCCAAGCCATAGTCTAATTTCAGCTTGAAAGCCATTCCTCTAATGAGCATTTAAATTGGTTGAGTAATACTTTTTTTTAGATCATGTCAGTTTGTTATCAACTCTAAAAGTTGTCCTAAAAATTAATGCATACATAGTTATCATGCATGAATAATTTTTTATAGCTCAAAATCATGTGGAGCATGGTTTTGTTCATTTTCCCTCAATCTCCTAAACTTATAGGTAATTTAACTTTCCCAAGTATTGAATAAGCATACTGTCTAACCCTTTTCCAAAGCAGTAACTTGATAATCAAAAATTGGTCTTCCAAAACAAGAACTTATAGAATTGTGTTGTAGTTACGTCTCTCTCATTTGGTCAAAGGCCTCCAATTTTTTTTTCCTGACCATTCAAATATTTTGTGGGAGTTAATGGTGACTCGCCAACACCCCTAGGAATAGTTGCTATACCAAATAATTTTCCAAAATAGAGAGAATGGCAAGAAATATTGCTTCAACAATGCAAGATTGAATATTGGTTTAATATCCTTGAATGCAAATGTACATGAGATAGAAAATTATGTAAAGATTAAGATGAGTAAGGAGATGGGTCACAGCTATGAGGCCATGTTAGGTACCCATTTACAATGCAAATGAAAATGTAATCAATCTCTCACAAATGGATAAAAGGAGAAAATCGAATGGGACAACACTCATCTCCAAAAGAGAGAAAAACAAAATGATGTATGGAGGACTCAATGATACCCCCAAGGACTACATCCATCATGTATATTCAATCAAAGAACCCCCCATAAAAGGGAAATGGAGAGATAATATATCCCACCACAATGAAGAAGCTCCAATGTTGATGAAGAATGCCTAAAAACAAAAGATGATACGATGTCTACAAGCAACAAATCTCCACTTAGGAAGAAGCAAATCCATAAGATAATGAAGAATCCACTCCATATCCAACAAAAAGGAGGAAGAATGAATCAACATGTATGCCTTTAAAAAATTGTTGAGGAGTCTCCAAGCTTGAATAAGTCACAACATAATCATGGTCAAACTCAACCAAGAAACATGAAAAATCATGTGAAGGAGGAGACTCATGAATATCAATCTCCAAAGTCAAAGTATATGGGATAATAGTTGTGCTGAAACTATCATTAAATAGGAGAGAAACCCCCTCAAGTGTGTCCTCCAAATCTAAAATATGAGACTCCATGAATGTAAGTTAGAGATACATGTCAAATACTCATCCCACAAAGCAAGATCTAAAAAACTATGATCGTCATGCTGAATAGAAGCACTATTAGCTGAAGAAGCAAGAGGTGGAGAAAGCTTAACACTAGTCTCTAGAATACAAAGGTGTAGATGACCAAACTTATCCTCACAAACATGGTTCACACTCAATGGAGTGGGTGATGCAGTCAAAGGAACATTATATTATTCTAAAGAAAAATGTTAAAAAGAATACAAATGAGATGAATGATCAACCATCCTGATAGCAACAATATTCCTAGTCTCCAAGTCCCTTGTGTACACTCTATCAGGATTGAACTCAACTATTTTACCTTGACACCCATGGTTAATTTGATAAATAGAAAGGAGATTTGATGTCAAAAAAGGAACACAAATTGTATCATTGAAAGTCCCTTCCCCCATGTCAATAAAACTAGGTTCCCACTTAACTTCATATATGTATTGTTACCCATCAAAATATGAGGTGAATTATAAGGCTCAAAAGAAGAGAACATATCCATAGAAGATTCCATATCATGAGATGCCCCTAAATCAAGAATCCATCTATTAGATTCAGAACTTTCCAAGGCTAGGAGTGCTTGTCCGTTCATTTTGTGTAGCCTAGTTGTAGATCTTGTATTCTTTGACTAAGATGATGATGAGGGTGTTGTCATTGAGATGTTGAAGAAGAAGTAGAAGACACTGATGAGGGAAGTTGAATGTTATTGTTTTGAATAAGGTGTTTGAGTTCATAAATATTCTTATTATAACATCTATGCTCATCATGGCCTAGCCTTTTACAATATGCACATTTGAACTTCTTTTTAGATGAGTCCTCTTTAAAGAGGATGTAGACTTGGGAGTTCTTACCTTTTCCACTTGAAGCCTTTGTATCCTTTTCAAGAAGAGCATGAGATGTAGAAGAATTCAATGTGCCCATGTGAACCAACTTTGCTTGTTCCCTTGTGAGTTGAGTTACAAATTCATCAAGATAAGACATTTTGCATGCATTGCCAAGGGCATCCATTGTAGCATAGAATATAGAAACATACATTGAATAATTAGGACCAAGTAAAGCAAGAATAGAAAGAATCAAATTTATTCATCCTCTTTAGTGACCCCACAATTAGACAACTGCAACTTTAGAGAATTGAGTTTAGAGAAGTTCAGTCTTGGATATTGTCAAAATCTGATGGATTAACACTCATTAATTCATTCTCCAACTTGAATATCCTCATTTTATCTGGCTTACCAAATAGACTCTCTAAAGTAGTCCAAACTTTATTAGGATGTGTGCAAGATGCAACATGTAAAGGAATACCATTTTGAGATCATAATCCAAATATAATTCTAGTTATAGCAATTCAAAGAGATAGGACAATACAAATACCATTGATATTGGCTTGGGTGTTGACAATACATAAATCACAAGGTTTGACTCTTTCAAAAGATACTATTGATATAGGACCAAAAGAAAGAATGAGATTGACATGTGTCACCATATCTTGTGTAAAGTATCTACAAGGTTTAATAATTATTTCACCATTCACATATAGCCATTATTAAAAATAAAAAAGGGTAGACAATTTTCCAAGCGAAAGGCTGAAGAAAAAAAACATTTTTTTTTAGAAGATAATTAATGATATATTTTCCTCAAATTTATTTCAATGACTATAAAATGTTTAAATAGAATATATTTGTATTTTTTTTAATTTATATTAATTTCATTTCATTTAAATGTTTAAAGTATTTAAATTTGAACAAATACTTTTTTTATCTATCACAATTATGATACTTTTAAAATATTTTTAATGATTTATAATAATTTTAAAAATCAATTAGTATCCAAGAGTATTATACTCATAATTTGAACACACTAGAATTAAAAATTGGTATGTTTCATATATTTCTCACACATTCAATAGTTTTTTTATCCTTTAAATATATAGTAATTTGGGTGTATTTCCTTCTAGGTCATGGCAAGTCATATCCAAGAAAACAAAATAAATGATGTTCCAAATACTAGATGAAAAAAGTTTATAAAAAGTCCATTGAATGTTTCAGTAAGATCAACTGAATTCATTGAAATTTAAATTGAAAAAATTGGGAGATCTCTTTCAGACAATTGTGACAAAATTATTTCACAACTTGAAGTGATGAGAATGTCTACACACACAATTGAAGAATAAGAAGTAATAAAAATGGAATAAATTATGAAGAAATTTCATGCCACCTATCAAAAATTAGCTACATTTTGTAGATTCTTGAGATAATTTGTAATGCCCAATTTTTTTTTATCAAATTACAGTTAAGGAAAAAACAAAAAATTTAAATTTTGATCACAAACATTTTCATAATTCACAAAAGGTTGATTCGTACACATGCACTTCATGGAATCATAACATTTGACTAGTCAATTAAAAGAACTTGGTCTAGTAAATTACTATTGTGACAATCATGGTCGGGTTCAAGTGGAGACATGGAATCCACATCACCGAGATAGACTTAATTAGTTCTACCCACTAATTAATGATCTAAAACATACTTCAAGTCACATGTTAGAACAATAAAATATATATCACAAGTAATCTCAAAGTAATAAAAGAGAGCAAAACCTAGGGGCCAGACCTAATTCCTCGGGGGCTCATTTATGATGGCCTTTCCTACGTATTACATAGAGGCTCCGTAGTTCGAAAACTTGAGTTCACTCCAACTCATATTTGATTGACCAACAATCACACATTTTTTACCAAGGTTTAAATCACAACTTACTCCCAATGGTAGTAAGTACATAAAATGATCAACAATATTTATACTACAAGGGCTCCTTTTACTATAAGGATTAGTGGTTAACAATCCCAATTATAATGCTACACAAGGACCACTTGACAAGATAAGATGTCCAAATATAGTCTAAAATGAAGGGGCCATATCATATCTTAAATAGATGATCATACTTGTAGTTGTGGTTCAAATCCAAATGATACAAGGGTCATAATATAACTTTAATAAGATTACGAGGTGATGGATTAATAAAAAAAATCATATATTGAATCTTTCTAGACAATTCAACCATTATACTCTTGGTTTACTAACACAAGTGGTATAACCCTTAGGTTCAAAGACGACTCTACCTCAGTCACACTCATAACCCAACAACATTGACATATGCTAAACTCATTTCTCTACACCAATTAACTCTATGCCTCCATTATTTTATTTATAAACTAATGAGTGGGTACACAACCCTTTCTAGGGTCCCTTTTTCCCTTGACAATTTCACAGTCAGTTGCCACCCACTTAGGTGAAATCAAGGATTGGAAAACTCGTTAAGGATATCTTAACAACATAAGGGGTATAGAATCGATCCCTGATAATTTGACAAAACTTGATCATGCAATAATATAATTTGAATTTAAATAAAACTTAACACTCATCATAATGAAAATGTAAACATTTAATGAGGATTGTAAAATATAATTTATTTCAGTGCATTTGAAAGTATCATACAATAAATTTACTTTTCACATAGATTACTCAACCATAGGATTATAGGTATCAAGTTTTTTATTCTCATAATGTACTATTTCTTTAAAGGTATTATAACTTTAAACAAGTTCACATATATAATATAAAATGTGTGTGTGTATGATTTCTACTTCTAAATTCATTTAGCATAGATAATTACAAAATTGAAATCCTTGATCTCATAACATATCTGCACATGCTACATGTACGTATCTTATACTCATAAACTAGTTTGGGTTTCCTTACTAATATGAAAATAAAGATGGACATGTCCAATGAGGTTTTGATGGAGAATCCTCTTCAAAAAAGAACATCACTGTTATGTTGTTAAGTAATAATTTTGAAGTCTATCAAACCCAATTTATTTCAAAATTTCAAAAGAAAGAGCACATAACTAATAGTTTATAATCTTTCAATAGGTCATACTATGGATTGAAATAACTTGCACATCATATACAGTGTTATATGCACATATTACAATATCCTCAAATTGACTTCCATTTAGATAAAATAAGATGTTATTTCAATACAAAAAATTATCTAAACAACTATCAAATAGTGTCATGAGTGTGATTCTCAAATTCTTCTAAATAGAGCATTCCAACACCCATTATTCTTACCAATTATTATGTATCAAAAACTCAAATAAAAAATATTGTTAACTGGTGTTGATGGCCAAAAAAGCACATAGAAACCCAAGCTCTATTCATTTAGGGATACCATTAAAATCACCATAAAATGGCTTATAAATAAGGTTTTAGCTAAAGACCAATGAAATGGTCAAGGGAAGCCAAGATTCTAATCTCAGTCTAAAACATAAATATTACACCGACAGGTTCCACAGATTTTTTACCTTCCCCCAAAATTGCTTAACTTAAACTTGAGCCTAAAAGTATAATGGTAACTACTACTCAATAGTAAAATTTGTTGGCCAAGCCGCAGATCTCAGCAACAACAAGAATTACCCATTTAAATTCAATATTCCCAATAAATCATATGTATAGTTTACTTATAGTGAGATCATTCACCTAAAAACCAAAAAAACTCATAGATACAATTTGGGTATAAACACAAACTCCCGTAGATTACCCCACTATAATCAATGTACACAATACACATGATATGGTCCAACATGCAAGTACATCTACACGTACAAAAATACCAGGTGGGTATCCTTAAAATCAGCTAAAGACAGAACCCTATACCTACATAAATATTCTCCAAGGCCTAAGATGAGTCTTGAGCCCTTTTTTTTCTCCACAATCCTTTGTCCTTCATGAAACTCGATTAAGAGACTTCAATCATACAATAAATTTGAAATACTAGTGTGATTATGTGCATTCGAACTCCACCACTTGGAGAAAGTGACATGTTTGGCCATTGGTTTCTCTATTTCCTTCAACTTCATTCTCTCTCCTCATCCATCTGAGATCTCCTAGATTTAATTAGTGACTAGCCCTATGCTTCGATCTTCCACCCCAAAACTTCTCAAAATACAACCCACTTTCTTTTCTCTCCTTCCTTACTTTTCCCATTGTCCCTTTTTGTTTCCTCCCAAGCCACTCGTGATTCAAGCTCATGAAAACTCATGTGAAACATTTTCCCTTTCTCTGCCCTGCTTCAACACTCTCCCCATTCAATTTCACTCTCCTTGCTTCTTTGATAAGCCACCTCCCTTGAGCTGAACACCACCAAACTCATTTATTTCCTTGGCTATTTTTTTGCATTTTCCAACTAGGGTTTGAATTGCATTTAATCCAATCTTTTTTTTTCTCAATATCTCCTAGCTTCCATAGCTGACCTTTGCATTAATGGTGGTTTCCATTTCCTCCATTCCTTTACAAGAATGTAGTTGGAGCTGACATATCATTTTTTTATGCCATATTTCTATTTTCCTGGACACTAAAAAAATCCAATATTTAAATGTAAGCAATTGATCTTAAAATTCATGTCATGGTCTAGCATATCCCATTTACTCTCCTTACATTAAAACATAATCTTTGAGTTTTACTTTAAATGTAATTGTAGATCTTCACCTAAAACTATGTCATTGATCTTACCATTATGTTGATGTCACCTTATCAGAATGATTCACAACAATGATGTGAATTAGTTATGCAATTGATGCTTGCAATGTGTCGCTCACCTACATACCCGCATTGGTCAACCCAAGTCAACACAAGTATTTTGTAGAATGGAGAAATTACTCCTTCCTTCATTCTTGCCAGGGTTCATGGATTGCTAATCTATCTTACCTCCTACTTGAAGTGCTTAACAAAGCTTAACAAGAAAGTTTGAACACATATGTCTAAAGCCCTTTTACACCTATCAGGGTTCAACCATCTACCTTACCCTTTACCTTCTACCTCATGATTAACATGCTTTGAAGGAATCAAGAAACAAGACCAAACTGCAATGTACAATCCTCTTTATACCTTTCAAAGTTCAACCATTGGCCTTACCCTTTACCATTTTCCTTCATTTATACCATCACAAACCAACACACTACCCTCTGAAACATCAAAGTACAAACTCTGAAACATGCATGAATTTTTTGGATTTCGGGGTTCTCTCTTCCCCCTTATCACTTACCTACCTTTGTGTTAAGATGTAAGCCAACTGATCGACTCGCAATGTTTGAAACAATCCTTTGCAAGTAAAACTTAACCCTTTATGGGTGTCGACCTTCATACATCCTTCTTACTGCATACCAAAAAATTGATAAGGCATAGGCCTTACGACCAAATCCACAAACACTAAAGCCATTTTGGGTGTCAGGGTTTAGGTTACCTCTTAATCCTTCCTTTATTTCATGTTAAGGTATAAGCCTTAACACTGGCCTGCAAACATCAAAACTATTTCAAGTGTCGAGGTTCACCCTTAACTCTTACCACTTACCATCCTTTTGGTAAGGCATAAGCATTCCTACCAAACTGTGATGCCCGAACATTCCTTCACAAAATTTAATCCTTTCGAGTGTTGGCCTTCAAGCTTTCTTCTTACTATATGCTTGCCTTACCAAACTATTAAGGCATAAACCTCAAAGCTGACTTGCAAACATTGAAACTATTTCAAGTGTTGGGGTTCAAGTTTCACCTTTCTCCTTCCTCTATTTCATGTTAAGGAAAAGGCCCTAACACTAACCCATGAACATCAAGATCATTTTGGGTGTCGGGGTTCGGGGTTTCATTATACCCCTTTCTTGACATTCCTAGTAAGGCCTAAACCTTAACATCAACCCATGAACTCCAACACCATTTCAGGTGTTAGGGTTTGAGCTTTCCTCATCCTTCATACTTAACATTTTGTTAAGGCCCTTAAGGTCGATCTTTGATCCTTGAAACCATTTTAGGTATCAAAATTCAAAATTTCTACTTTCCACAGATCCTCGTCTTTATGTTAAGTCCTAATGTCGAAGCCTGATGTCTAATGCCCTTTTAGAATTTACTCCAACATACTTCATACTTATCATTATGTTAAGGTGTAAGCCTTAGGGCAATCTCTGATCCCTGAGAAGTAAGACTTAAGCCTTAACATTGATATCTCAAACCATCTCAGACTGAATTTGTTCCTTCTTCATTTCTTTTAGGTATTATGTATAAGGTATGACCGAAGCCCGAAGTCCAAAGCCTTTGAACTTAACTCATACTTCCTTTATTCCTTTAAGGCATTTTGTATAAGGTATTACCAAATCCCAAAGTTCGAAGCCCAATCGGACGACTAAAAAATGACTAACTCTTTTCTCTTTAGCAAGTGATACAAGGTACAAGCCTGAGGCCTGATGCCCAAAATTTTGGAACTCTTCAAGGAATTCTATAATGACACTCTAAGGTCAATGAATCCTTCTCCCTAATATCATTATGAAGCCCCTTTTGACCTCAAACAATAACTCCTCATTTGATATCACTCAAATCTCATTTTGACCTTAATGAGGTAGCCCTTTTGACCTTAGTAACAATCAGATTGCCAGCTTGCTATTATTCTAATTAAAGCTAGGTTCAACCATCCCTATCAGATTAACTCTCTACTAACATCTCCCAACTATACATAAGGGTATGATGTTCTAAATTAAGTGCAGATCATAATTCAATGATATGTCACAACCTCAATAGTAGTAAAGACTCTAAGACTCTTCATCTTTCCTTATTTACTTGCTATGAAGAACCTCAAGCAAATTCTATAGGAGGCATTCTAAATCAACATGAGTGAAATGATAAGAAATAAATGCTACTACAAGTGGGCCTTAGCAACACATTATAGCATGAAAAATTATAGTATCAATCAATGTAGATTTAGTTATATATATCTTAAAATAGAAGTATTCACATAAGAATTTAACTAATCTACCCTTAGAGTCAAATGATTAAAAGTACAATGGCATTCAAGCACAATTGGATCCTATGTCATCTAAATGATGCACTCTTAATCTACACAACAAAGTAGCATTAGTTTAGAATAAATAGGGTTGTGACTCTGATATAGAGGGAGGGGTCTTACATAATTATTATATTATAACAAATAATAGAACAAAGAGGATATCACTCATATTGTTGAAGAATTTCAAATTTACTTGAATAATGTGTACAATTATCTTGAAATTATATTGATGTTCGGTTGAATACTTTCATATTTCAAATACAATTAAAATTATTAAGCTTACATCTATTAATATATTAGAAATAGTTTAAGTAGAAATAAAGTTCTAGCCTCGTGAAAATTTAATATTTACCAATATTTTATTCATGGTAGATAGTTCAAATGCAATGCCACATTTTTAAGATAGAAAACAATAATACTAACATTAGATACCTATTCCTAAAAAAACATTAGATACCTATCTTTCTTTAAATTCAATTTCAAATGGATTTTCAAATGTTATTGTAATAGTTCTTATGGGTAGGATAGTGTTATTTAATTTTGTGTGATAAATTATGTTACTTCAAATGTTTCTATATTCATGTTTTATTAAAGAATACTAAATAAATATGTCTAAGCTTCTAGGATAAATGATTCACTATGTAAAATTCCATGAGATGATATCTATTTGAGGCATTATGTCAATCAATTCAATGCCTTATCTCTTCTTCAATTACTAATACAATGGATAAACCAATTGATTGTTGTCATAATTAAAAAATATTTTTTATTTTTTGTTAGGAATGGCTACATTTATTAAATCTAAATTTTAAAATATTAATTTAGATAACTAACTTATATTTATTAAAGTAATTATTAAATTAACACTAATTTTCAACTACATTATGTATATTTTCATATGGTTATGTTTAAGTGAAAGCCTACATATATGTGTAGTTATAGTTTTTTATGTATAATATTATACTTTAATATATATAAATCAAGTTATGTATCAATTTACTTAATTTACTCACCTAAAAAAATCAAAATTCAATACATTGACATCACATACCCCAACATTAATAATTATATCTTTTTTGTGTATGACATTATACTTAAATATATATCAAACAAGTCTATGTCAATTTGCTTAATTTACTCACCTAAAAATATCAAAATTCAACACATTGACAACACATACCCCATCATCGATAAAGATAGAGGAAAAAGTTCAAGTAGAAATACAAGTCTAGCCTATGAAATTTTGATTTACCAACATTTTATTCATGGTAGATAGTTTGAATGCAATTCTACATTTTTCAAAATAAGAAAACAATAATACTGGCATTAGATGTCTATATTTTCCTAATTAAAATAAGAACTCTTTCAACATCAATTTTGTTATATCTATTTGAATTTACAGTCTCAATAACCTTTGGAAAAGGTTTAAAATTTGTAAGTCAATTCTATTTTTTTTATAACATACATTTGGTAGCATATATATGGTTTTCAAAAATGTTTGCTAATATACATCTTTTGGTATGGTAAAAATATGAAAGCTAATAATTATTTTTGATGTAGGTGAAAATATGTGTCAATATATCCTATATTAATTCAAGATGGCAATGATATTGGATGTTAAATTTTATAATCTACAAATAGAGGTTCAACATTTTTGTGATTGGTTAGTTACTCTTTATCATGAGATTTGAGATCTTTACCTTTCTGGATACATTTGTGTTGGCGTTTAAATTAGCACCTCTGGAGTGCTGATTGTAAACGTTCAGCTATTTCAAATTTTTTGCAACACTTCTTCATTATTTAAAGAGGAGAAGTCCCTCTCTGCTGGGAGCAATGCGTAGGGAAGGGAAATGTTTAACTAAGTTCCTATCTTTTTATGCTTCAGCGGCAGGACACAAGGGTGCACAAACACAATGCGCCGTAGCTAAGCTTTTCTCTGGTTTCTGCAGATCTTAACTACGACTAACTAGCTTCTATCTATCCAATACCTTCAAGATGAACAGAGCATGAGGGTAAAGGAGCGGGAATGGGATGGTTGGATCACTTGAATTCACCGTCTCCAGAGGATATGACCGAGGCTCTGAACTCTCGGGTATACACCGGGATAAGGTTGGTACAAGCAAACACTCTACACGGTAAACTAGATCCGAGATCTGCCAAGGAGGAGGGACTCCTATCCGAGGTATGAGCTTAAGAAATAGTTTACTAGAAACAACAAAATCACGATGCCTTGGCCAACGAGCTTGCTAAGGAGGAGGGACTCCTATCCGAAGTATAGCTTGGAAGTCAACACATTAAACAACATCAAACGACAACTGTCAATAACAAATATCCAAGGAGGAGGGACTCCTATCCGAGGAGGGAAATGAGACAACAAGCTATTAAACACAGGACGTAGACATAACTCAAATAAGATGATCAAAATGCAAGCGCCTTCTGATATTCTTCTTCAATGCTTTATCAACGAACTACAAAAGTTGGGAAAGCAAAGGCACGAAATCATGCACAATTACAATCATCCAACGAACTCTCATCCAAGAGTGAACAAATATTCGCTTTCAAAGTGTTGGCAACAATGGCGCAGCAATTTTGCATAGCAAGTAAAGGTTAAACAAATAATGAGCCCAAGGCTCTTATTTATAGAACTCAAAGAGTGGGCAACCCCAAAATCTCCTTGAGTTAACAATGAGTTCTTGCCAATCAATTAGCAAGATTTATTCCTAAATAGGGGGAACAAGCAGTTAACTGGAAAGCTACTTCAGTTAACTGAAAGTCAACAAAGAGTCAACTGGAAACTACTTCAGTTGACTGAAAGCAAACTAAAGGTGAGCTTAAATGTAAAGTCTCCCTCCAAAATAGACATCCACATTTAGTGGAGATCTAAGATCCACAAATCATAGAAGTTAATTAGACATCCTTAATTAGTGGGATCTGACAATGCATGATTTAAGGAAAGTGGAGTTAAACTTGGAAAGAAGCATCAAGTTAACTCCAACAACATTTAATAGCATCTTGAGTTGACTTGGAAAGAAGCGTCAAGTCAACTCAAGTCTCATGAATGCCACTTGGAGGGTGTATGGCATCCTTCCTAGGTGTCTGACACCTCATCATCACTTCCGGTCAACAACTTCTTGATCTGTGTTGACTTCTTCTGTTTTTAAATAGTCAATGTTTTGATGACACGCCATCTCCTCTTCTTGTGCAAGTTGTTGCTCTTGGTAACTTTTGGCGGCTCCATGCTTGGAATGATCTCTTCGCAGCTAGCAAGTCAAGGTGCTTACTACCATGCGGGAGGTGGTAATATTGGTCTTTTTGCTGCAAGATCAGCCTTTCTTTCTTCTTCGTCCAGAGTAACTGCTGCAGGTCTCCACTGAGCGGGAGATGTATTCTTTTCAAAGATAAAGATCTGCAGACTGTTGGTGATGTCCGTTTGCTCTCCAGCAATGTGTGTAAGATCTGGTTGGAGAGTTGCTGGTGCAAGGTCTAGTTGTTCAATTGGAGTCCAAGGACACCAAATTGTCATTCTATGAAGAAGAACTCGCCTGTTGACTGTAAACACAGATGTGTTCAGACAACTTCCTAAAACCCCTAAAAATAGCGCCCTGCCGAGAAGTATTTTTCTGGGAAAAATCTGGCACATGGGTTTTGCTCGTGCTTCAATGCTGAACAAACCTAGTTCCTCAGAATTTTATGAAACTTTTTCGGAAAAACCCCAAAAATAGGGGCAGCAAGTATGTCGATTTCGGAAATTTGCGAGATGGGTTTCTCTGGAAAATTACGCTGGATCTACCCAGTTGATCTGATCTGATGTAGCCTGCCACCTTTTTGAAATGTGCAAGAAAACCTAAGACAAGAAGAGAGGAAGTAGACAGAAGATGGATTGGAAGTTTTATCTGATTCTCTGAAAAATCTATCTCTGGGTCCAATCCTCAAAATAGTGATCCTTTTCTGCTTCAGATCTGCAAGAAAAATTGAAGAACGGATGAAAACCTCCTTCAGATCTATCAATGGCGTCCTTGAGAGCTTGTGGCTGTTTTTGATCTTTTATCCTGCAATGAAATAATGAAATGGGATGCCTTCACCTTGAATATGTATGTTTAAGCTTCAGATCCACAAATTTGGGGACCTAACACAAGCTCAAAAGGTGATTTGGGCTTGATCTAAAGTTGAAAAGGTGATTTCCACCAATCGTGGAGCGTTTTAGCCAAGTTTTGCTCAAAATATCTTGACTTTAGTCAACAACTTGACTTTTGACTTCTTCAAGGCGTCCCTTTTGATTTTTGCAAGTTTTTTAAGTATTTTTCTCCTGAAAACCCTCTATTTGATCCTGAATCTGGCTTGATCTGTTGATCCTGAGATGATGCTGACACATTCACTGCGGAGCTGGATCCAAACTGGAAAGAAGTGCCTGGGAGACTGTATGATAAAAAGCTGAGTTTAGGGCTCTAAAAGAATGGGCGCCTTTCCCAAGAAAAGGCGCTTTTGCTTATGCCTTAGTGATTTTTCAATCTTCGTTCTTCATCTTTTTGAAATGACCTCTCGTGCCTTGATCTGGATTTATGATTGATCGGAGAGTCAGATGATTTCGCTTGATGTCTCATCAGGTACCCAGCTCTGTTTTGCCAAAAACGACTGATTTCAGAAAACCTAGATCTCAATTTAGGGCTCCTTTATTCAAGGGCGCCCCTCCTTGAAAAGGGCGCTTTTGTCTTTTAGCAAATTTATCTTTGTCTGAAAAGTTGCCTACTTTGATCTTGATTATCCATTGACTGCACTGTCATATGTTTACGCTTTCAGTTGCGTTTCCGAGATCTTCTTGGGCTGAGAAGGTTATCCTGGGAAGCCTTTTGTCATTTATCAGCATCTGGAGGTCCAAAAAAAAGGTAGCCTTTCTTTTAAAAAGGCTCTTTTTCTTAGAACTTCATTGTTTATCTGTGGTTTCCTGATAGTTCCTCAACTGCCTCTTTTTGCTTTGTCAGCAGCCACTTACGATCCATTCATCAGATGATTTTGATGTTTGTTTCACTATTGAGCTAGCAATCAAACGTTGAGAATGACTGCTTCGGATGATCTTACTGACTTCATTTGACCTTCAAATATCATGGGCGCCCCTGCTTGAAAAAGGCGCCTTTTCAACATGTGAGCAATCTCCCCTTCGTAACATCTCCAGAGTTAGTCAAATTTTGACCTTTTTCGTTTTCAGGAATCTCCTTCGTCAAACAGCATCTTTTTTGACCTTTTCCGCCATGGTTGTGTCGTTGAAGCTTTTGAAGCTTAGCTTTCAGCACCTGGTACTGGCCAATCTGCCATTAATGGCTGTGGAGCTCCTAACTTTGTTCCTGAAAAAGAGAAGTAGACCCACCAGAGTAAAACGTGTCTTTTGATGATTCTGACTTGACCAATGTGATCGTGAAGCCTTTCAAGCCTATCAAAATCATTTTTGATCATTTCTGGGAAGGTCCTATTTTTGGGGGATTTCCCTGAAAATAGGGGAAAAAACCCTAATTTTCAATTTTTTAGAATTTTGTACATGTGTTCCTTGACAGAAACCCACCAAGATTCTATGATTGGTTTGACCTAAAACAGACCTTTCATGGCATTTTAACAAGATTTAGCTCAATTTACACAGAATGCCAAAAAATTTATTTGGGGTACAACATAGGCTCCGTCTGGTGACCATGTCGGATACCTACGGCATAGGAGAACCGAGAATCTCAAGTTTCGTAGACCAGTATATATAATCAGTTGGGTAACGGAGTCAGGACTTTGGTTCCATACATTCCTAAAAATAGAGTTCACCTTATTTATTGGGTTCCCCAATTTATTCACCTACGACAAAACATCTAAGAAATCACCTAAAACACGACAATACTTCACTGAACGGGGAAAAACATAACAACATAACGTTAAAGCAAAGAAAATTTATTTTACAAAGAACTCACCCCATCCCCAAAGGGACGAAATGCTTCAAGTATCGCCTGCTTCATGGCAGAGCGAAGAGCCTCCCATCGGTGCTGCTTCTGCCTGAAAGGCTTTACTTCTTTTCTGATGGGAATTACAGGAGATAATCCCTCTGGGATGAAGATTCTCAGGTATTCATATATCCAAGCAAAAGTACTCTGACAGAAGTCAGAATATGATGCAAATGGGAAAGCTGATACCCCTGAGGCATTAGTTCTGCTATAGTTCATCCTCGGGATGTTGAACTCTTCAAACCAGTTGATCGAGTTCCAAACTCGATTTCTATAATGCCGTAGGTGATCTTTGCTGACCTGAAAATATCCATTGACCGGCTCACAAGTCAGCTCCAGATCGCCTTTAATACATAGGAATTTGATTCCCATGTCTTCGGCATCTTTGAGGCCTAATAAAAGCACCTCTTTCTCAGCCTCAGTGAATTCCAATTTCACTGGTGAGTGCAACTGTTCTTTAGGGGAGATGATCACTTCCCCTGCTTCTGAACTTGTATCTGAACAACCTCCATCGAACTGTGTTGTCCATGACCTTGTGTCCTCTGTCAGTCTCTTTTCAGAACAAACAATGTTTGATCTTTAGTTTCTATTTCTGCCAGAGTCACATAATTACCGGGACGTGTTTCAGGCTTTGCTCCTGCTGGAACAGATGACTTGAGCACAGCCTGCTTCTTCACAACATTGAGAATCTGATCTATTTGTTTTGGATGGTCCTGAAGATATTCCAGTTGAGAGATTTGTACCTTGTTCTTCATCATGGAAGCTACGATGTCAAAATTTGCTGAAGACGTCTCTTGAGCAGCTGGCACAGCGTTCTTCTGTGAAGATCTGGGATTGGAAGTGGAAGGCACCTCTTCACCCTTTTCGTTTGATTTCCATCTTTCTTCCTCTTCTTTCTGTGCTTTCAAGTGTTGAACACGTGTAGTCACAGGCGTTGAAAAATTTTCATGATTTACTGCAAGAGAATACTGACGGTATGCTTCTTTTTCTTTTTTAATAACGGGTTCGAAGTTTCCCGTTGCGGAGTCGCCATCGAAGTTGTCCATTTGTGGTAAGACAACATTCGAACTTGTTGGTACAAAACTAGAACTGGGAGCAGCTTCAGCATATCCCATGATTTGGGTCATTCTCAGATTCTCAGGACACGTGGATCCGGTATGTTCATCACTGTCATGGAAACAGCAAAACACTGCATTGTGTGCAGCTTCAATCATTGGTTTTGATGGAGGTGTTGGCAACCGTGGCTGAAGATTGTCTCTCTTTGGCTGGTACGGTTGCTGAGCTAGAGATCTGATAGAGTCTGTTTTCATCAAGCCGGAAGTGATCATATTATCCTCCAACCTGATGGCGTGTTCTTGCACACTCTTCAACTCTGTTTCTTTTGCCATCTTCAAGAAGAAGGCTATCTCTGATGGAAGAGCATTTATGAAACAGCTTATCAGGATCTCTGGTGATGGATCGAGCGTAGAAGAAATTCTTGTAACAAGACGATTAAATCTTGATACAAATTCCCTCATGTGTTCATTGCGTTCCATCTTTGAATTTGCAAGCTGGGCAAACAACATATGATTGTCTTCAGCGGGCTTGAATCTCGCCAAAAACTTCTCGCTCATAGTTTCCCAGCTTGTAATAATGCCTGGCTTCAGGTGACTGAACCACTCAGCAGCATCTCCAACAAGAGTCTCCACAAAGAGACGCACTGCGATGTCTTCATGTGGCACATGCAAGATGGCGCAAGCCGTTGTGAATGCAGCAAAATGTTCATCTGGGTGTTGACTTCCATCGCCATGAAATTGGGGAAAGTGTTTCCTTGACCCTTTAGGTAATTCATGATTTACCTGAAAAGCCAAAGGTCCAATACTATTACCCCAAGGTAATGAAGGCGGACGCCTCTTGCCAGCATTGTTGTTGTTACCATCCATTGCTTCTTGTATGGATCATGCAATTGGATGCCGAGGATCATTCCCGTGACATAAAAGCGTTAAGCTTTTCTTGAAGTTTGATGCCTCGTTGCCCCACGGTGGGCGCCAGAAAACTGTTGGCGTTTAAATTAGCACCTCTGGAGTGCTGATTGTAAACGTTCAGCTATTTCAAATGTTTTGCAACACTTCTTTGTTATTTAAAGAGGAGAAGTCCCTCTCTGCTGGGAGCAATGCGTAGGGAAGGGAAATGTTTAACTAAGTTCCTATCTTTTTATGCTTCAGCGGCAGGACACAAGGGTGCACAAACACAATGAGCCGTAGCTAAGCTTTTCTCTGGTTTCTGCAGATCTTAACTATGACTAACTAGCTTCTATCTATCCAATACCTTCAAGATGAACAGAGCATGAGGGTAAAGGAGTGGGAATGGGATGGTTGGATCACTTGAATTCACCGTCTCCAGAGGATATGACCGAGGCTCTGAACTCTCGGGTATACGCCAGGATAAGGTTGGTACAAGCAAACACTCTGCACGGTAAACTAGATCCGAGATCTGCCAAGGAGGAGGGACTCCTATCCGAGGTATGAGCTTAAGAAATAGTTTACTAGAAACAACAAAATCACGATGCCTTGGCCAACGAGCTTGCTTGCTAAGGAGGAGGGACTCCTATCCGAAGTATGGCTTGGAAGTCAATACATTATACAACATCAAACGATAACTGTCAATAACAAATATCAAGATGAGACAACAAGCTATTAAAAATAGAGGCGTGAACATAACTCAAATAAGATGATCAAAATGCAGCGTAGCCACGGTATTCTTCTTGATGCTTTTATCAGCGAACTACAAAAGTTGGGAAAGCAAAGGCACTAATCATGCACAATTATAATCATCAGCGAACTCTCATCCAAAGTGAACAAATGACCGGCTTTTCAAAGTGTGGCAACAATGGTAGCGGCAATTTTGCATATGCAAAGTAAGGTTAAACAAATAATGAGCCCCGAAGGCTCTTATTTATATAGAACTCAAAGGTAGGCAACCCCAAAATCTCCTTGAGTTAACAATGATTTCTTGCCAATCAATTAGCAAGATTTATTCCTAAATAGGGGGAACAAGCAGTTAACTGGAAAGCTACTTCAGTTAACTGAAAGTCAACAAAGAGTCAACTGGAAACTACTTCAGTTGACTGAAAGCAAACTAAAGGTGAACTTAAATGTAAAGTCTCCCTCCAAAATAGACATCCACATTTAGTGGAGATCTAAGATCCACAAATCATGGAAGCCAATTAGACATCCTTAATTAGTGGGATCTGACAATGCATGATTTAAGGAAAGTGGAGTTAAACTTGGAAAGAAGCATCAAGTTAACTCCAACTACATTTAATATCATCTCGAGTTGACTTGGAAAGAAGCATCAAGTCAATTCAAGTCTCA
>VDFB02290272.1:0-27796 GCA_007258455.2 Sequoia sempervirens | reverse complement strand
TGGTAGATTTGCTTCTTTCAACATGGTTCTTGTTGCTTCTTGAACTGTCATATTCTTCCTCTCCTCAACCCCATTCTATTGTGGAGTCCTAAGAGTTGATAAATTCCTTTTAATCCCATGATCTTCACAAAAATTTTAAACTCATTGGAGGTGAAATCGCCACCTTTGTCAGACCTCAAACACTTGATTTTCAGATCTATTTCTTTCTCAACCATAGATTTAAATTCTTTAAACTTTTCTAGAGCTTCTAATTTTTCTTTGAGAAAGGACACCCAAGTCATTCTAGAGTAATCATCTATTAAGAACATAAAATAATTGTCTCCTTGAGAGATTCTTGTTCTGGTAGGTCCACATAGGTCTATATGCACCAACTCCAAAGGTCCTGTAGTAGAGTATTCCTTAGTTTTGAACATCTTCTTTGTTTATTTTCCAAACTAGCACTCTTTGCAAATTTCATTAGGCTTTGTAATTCTTGGAATGTCTCTCACTGCATGAGTAGAGCTGATCTTCACTAGGCTATCAAAATTGATATGACACATTCTTCTGTACCATAGCCAACTTTCATTGATGTGAGTCATAAAGAACTTACCAAAAATACCTTTGAGTTGATAAAAATTCCCTTCTATCCTCATTCCCATAGCAACAAAAGTTCTAGAGCTTCCTTTTTTGATTTCACAACCATCATCCTAAAAAACTAGATTGTATCCTCTACTACATATTTTTACTACACTAAGAAGATTATGTTGAAGAACCTTGACATAAAGAACATTATCTATCTTATTCTTGCCATCAAAACTAATTGAAAATTTTCCACAAATTTTAGCAGATGTGTCATCACCAAACTTAACAAGACCGCCATCATACTTCTCAAGTTTAAAAAACTTACTCTTATCACCTGCCATATGATTTGGGCACCCACTGTCAATTATCCATTAGTTTCTTTCCTCTCTTGCAAGAAAGACAGTCAACATAGTTCCTTTAATAGTGTGACTTATTTCTATAGTAGTTTCCTTCACACAATTTTTAGGGTTAGTAGAATTAATTCCAACATTCAAAGCCATGAAAAAGCATTCATTACTTCCATCATCTAGCTAGTTTGATTCCTCATCATCAGATTTACCATTGTCTTCTTTAACATAATAACTTCTCTTGAAAGATTTACCTTTATGATCTTGATGTTTGTCATTTGAAACTTTGCTTGGAAATTTTGAAGCATAATGATGTATCTTACCACAATTGAAACACTTGATGGGTAACCTACCTCTGTATTTTCTGGTGCTCCTTTTCAATATTCTTACAAAATTTTCTTCCACTTCATGAAGATCATTATGATCAGATTAATCATTCCTCTCTTTCTAACTTTAAAAGAAGTTTCTTTCCTTGAAGCATCTTTGTCAAAATCTCTTAATTCAAGTAGTTAATGGACCAAACAATTGATCTCTAAAATATTGGTGCAAATTTTGAGCTTCCTCAATAGCAAAAAATTTAGCACTATAATATTTAGGAAGGGTTCTTAATTCCTTTTTCACAATTTCACTTTCCTCCAAATTTCCACCAAGACTGACGGGATTGAAAATTTCATCCACCCTTAGCATGTAGCCTGAAATATCTTCATCGTCTGAAATCCTTAGGGTTTCAAATTTGACTTTGAAATTTTTCATCTTTGCTTTCTTTAAGTTAACATATTCTTCATAAATGCTCTTCAACTACTCCCTAACCTCTTTAATAGTTTTGTAGCTTATCACCTTCACAAGTTTTGAATCAGAAAGCCCACTCAAAATAACATTCATTACTTTGCCATTATTCTCATAATCGTTAATATCATATTCACTTGTCGAAGGAGTAGTAGGCATAGTATATCCATCTTCAACTAATTTGCATACACAAAACCTAATGAGACAAGAAAGGATTCCATCCTTTCCTTCTAGAAGGCATAATTTGTTCCATTGAATATAAAGAAACCACTGCTCTAATACCAATTTTTAGACACATAGGACAACTGAGAAGGGGTAAATAAATTGTGTATTAAAACCTTTAAACCCTTATTAAGCATCAAAATGAATGTAAAAAAATGAAATACCATCACATCAACAACCATATATAATAGAACACAAAATTTTACATGGAAAACCCAATAAGAGAAAAACCATGGCGAGGATTAGCTCACTATATGAATATCAATACTGATTACAAATGGATCATTACTAGAAGGGATCATTTCCCAAAGAACTAACTGTCCAAAAGAAGGAAAGGCTTACTGCCAAGGTCTCACTACTTAGGAAGATCACTTCTTCTAAAATACAAGAGAATAGAAAGAGAATATTACAAGGAGGTTCAATACCTCAGAGCAATAGGAGAATCCAACACAACCATTTGTAACCTTCGACTCACTGCCTCCAAAAAATTTAGGCACACTAAAATGTAGACACCTTCGTCTCATTGATTTTGGTAGTCTTAGGTGTTCATGCTTGCACTTAGATCGCAACACTTGATCACACATACATCATTTCACACCACACTTTTAAACACATTGTTGGTAAAAGACACTACACATATTTTTTGGTGTTGTCATTGATAGAAACCCTAGTCAGCTAGTCGATCCGTACATTGCAATTTACTCATACCAGCAGACAGATTGAAGATCAATGATTATCTGTTAAGTTAGAATAGAGCATCCAATAGATTTGTGTTCTTTGATTCATATGAAATTTTTTTGTTATTATTTTGTATTGTGGATCTTAGGGAAGATTGTTCGATGCATAATTTGTGTTATCTGTAAATCTTGGTGCCTTGTATCAATTTGGGTGAAAGTTAGAAGGTTTGGTGAACTAATTTTCTATTCATCAGTGTATGAAGGCCAACTTGGTGAATATAGTGTGTCACAAATAGTTAAGGAGTTAAAGTATTTTTGTATTCAAGCATTTTTGTTTGGGTCCTCACTATGTTGTGGCTGACTCTCGTGGATGCACATTGAATATTATGGATGATTTAAGCCAACAATTTGTGAATATTTATTATTTTGTTGAGGACAACATGAAGCAATTAAATCCTAAGTGGTGGATATATATAAGTGATCAATTATGTAATTTTTGTGTGTTTTTGATGAGAGTGGATGTATGTTGCAAATTTTAGAAGGTCAGTAGAGCGATTATGCAAAGTTTCACTTGTGCATTAAGGATTTTTATTGCGAGTTGAAGTAGAAGAGAGAATCAGTCAGAAGGCGCATAATTCGATTGTTGAGCCTAACTAAAACTGTAATTAGGAATTTGTAGATGCTACTTTATCAATTCAAATCCTTGGAAGTATCCCAAATTTTTGTAAGACAGTGAGCTCTAGGTAGTGTGCCTGAATGCAAGTGCATTCTCATTTTGTAATATTTTCTTTTGAGTATACTCAAAACAATATTGTGGATTGACCTCCATCGTGGTTTTTCCCCTAATAGGGTTTCCACATAAAAAATCCTTGTGTTATGGTGTTGTGGTTATTTGTCTTATGTGCAAGCATTTTTATTTTGGATGAATGTTATCAACACTTTAAGGGTTAGATTAATAAAGTTAAAAATTGCACAACATTGAGTCACCCCCCCTCTCAGTGTTTCTTGATTCCAACAATTAGTATTAGAGCTCAATTCCTCAAAAGAAGTTTAAAAGCTTGGGGAAGATCTTGGAAAGTGTTTCAATGGATTAAAGCAGTCTTCAAGAACAACTTATGGTGGCCCTAGATGATCTTGATCAAGAAAAATATGAAGTATAGGAATTACAAGAAAATCTCATGAATGCTGAGAGATTCATTGAGTGATTGAAATAAAAAATCAATAAGTCCAGAGAGAAGAGAAGGGAACTCTATGATCAGATCAAGCAGGAAGATAGTAAATGCATTGTAGATGAACAAATGAGTCAAACCCTAAAGGAAAAGACAAAAGAACGTGAAAAGCTTGCTAGGGATAATGCAGTTCAAAAGCACGAGATGGAATCTATTATGTTGAGGATGACTAAGGAAATTGAAGATAGGAAGAAGAATGAAGAAAAGTTTTCCCAATCTATGAAAGAGAAATATCAAGAACGCAACTGAATTACTAATGGATTCATTTAGTTGTAACTTGAGTTAGAACAACCCAAACACAATGAGGAAGAGCTTGAAAAGAACATTGTTGATCTCAGAGATGAACTTGCTAAAGAAAATGAATTCAAGGAGAAGTTCAAGATTAGCTTAACCAAGCTTGATGAACTGATTAAAAGTCAGAAGATTGATGGTGACAAGTGAGGTCTTGGATATGAGAAAGGAGAAAGTTCTGGATTTGGACAAAGGAGATTTAGACAAGGAAATTAGATGAACAATGCTAAAAGGTATCTGGTAAGACAACCTAATGCTCAAAGGTTTATTGGAAACTATTATGTTTGCAATAAATTTTGTCATATGGTGATCTAATGTAGAAGTAGAATGAATTCAAATGGTCCATCATTCTCTAGTCAATGCTTTAATTGTAACAAGTATAGTCATAAGTCAAATGAATGCAGAAATGTGATGAGCAACTTTTATAGGAATGTTAGATATTATACATGCAATAGATTTGGCCATATTTCTAATCAGTGTAGATCAAGAGAAAGAAAGTGGAACAATTGGTTTGGACAAAGAAATGTGGTGTGCTACAATTGCAACAAAATTGGTCATATTGTTAGATTCTACATAAGAGGTCCAATAAATCAGAGAAGAAACATGAAGAAGGATGAAAAAGGAAAAAGGAAAGTCACTACAGATTAAATCAGGAAACAGATGAAGAAGACATGGGTAAAGAAGAGTCCGCTGGCGCAAAAGAGCTGAGCCACAACAAGAATTAACCACGGTAATTCCTCTCTGGGAGTTAGGTTAAAAGGCCTTTGGCCTGAGAACTGTCAGAAAATATTTCAAGCCCCTACCGGTAATCAACACACGAAATGTGGATGGAAGTCTTTGTGATGAAACGGTGATTGGAGAGAGTGTTTATGCAAAATTGAAGGTCCGCAAAAGAGTTATCTTTCATAGTGTATGAAAATAGGGTATCTGGATGAGTTAGGGAAAAAGCATTTATTACATCAAAAATTTAGGTGTGTGAGTGATAAAAAGGTCATTTCTATATTTCATTTGTCACTTTGAATTTTGAGAAGAAGAAGTTTGAAGAAACTCGGAAGTAGCTTTTGGAAAAATTTGGGAGAATTCAAGTGTGAAGGTGTTTCAAAGTTCAAACCCTAATCTGGAAAAAAGGTATTTTTTGGGAAAACTTGTAAACTTGTGAATTTGTGAAAATGGCTACTCCATTGGTAGTTGAAGTCAAGGACATAGCCCATCCGAAATTCAAGTGGCATCCTTTCAAGTCTATTGAGACTAAGCCCTTAGGTGCATTTTAGTTTGTTTCGTATGGAATTTTACATATTGAAGACATTAGGGTATATATTCATGCTAATATTGAGGAGTTAGGAAGCTCACAGTTGCTGAATTTATATTCCAAACACATTGTTGGAGAGGATTTCTGTGTTAAGCCTGAATTCAAAACCCTAGAGGAGAAGAAATTCATGCAGATTGTGAAATTCCCCATGTTCGATGAAAACAAATGGGTTTGATATATCTTGAGTCAAGTTCATGCTGAATTCATGTGGTTGAGTCAAACTTTCAAGACTACAAAAGAAGCTATAAGTGCTGTTATAGGTTTAAATTCCTTCGATGGTTGCCAATTTTGAAGATTGTAAAGAATCAAACAGTCATTGATGCAACTAGTTTAATATTTGATAAAAGAGAAATGACAATTGATGATATTGTTGATGTGGATGTGAAATTTTCCTCGATGATCATTGATTACAAGATATATCACTCCATCTAAGAAAATTTTGTATCTTGTAGAACCATATATGCAACATATTAGATGATAAAGGAGAATGAAAAGTATGATCTATGTGAATTGATTCAAAGTCAGCTTATGGAAAATCTTGGTAAGATTAAGAAAGACAAGAAGAATACCTTTAAATATGGTAATCTGTTACTGTGTTTGTTCTTTTATTTCATGAATGAAGTTTTGGGAGTTAGGAAAGTGTTTTGGGAAAGAGGTAATAAGCATGTAGCTGTTCAAATTAGAGATATATTATTCGGCCTTGGTGATTTGCAGGCCAGGGAAACTGCAATATGGGGATATCTCAAGAGCTTTCAGAATGAAATGCAAGTAAGGGAAAAAATTCCTACTTCTATTGTGGAGAAGTATAAGGACACAATTTGTTTTATGGTGGATATTGATTAGTTGTTGATGGAGGTGGCAAAACCTAGAATTGTCTAGATTATGCCAATGGGTTATGAAGTTGAGGAAAGAATCTTGGTGCTATATGCACAAAATCTATTGTGTAAAACTTTGGATTCATCTGAAGAAAGGTTTGGAACATATGCAGAGAAGAATATGGAAGTCCATGAACAATTGAAGAAACCAATGATAGTCTAAAGAGTAAGGAAAGAAGTGGAAGTCTTTGCAAAGAGTATGGGAATATCTAAAGAAGCTGTAAGAGAAGCCAGAAGGAAGAGAGAACAAGCTGAAAGCAAACAAGTAAAAGAGCCTGCTAAAACTGAATTTGCTAGTCTAGTAGCATCCTCTGCTCAAACTAGATCAGCGAGGAGCTCAACATCCCCATCTGATCATGCAAAGAAGTCTACCCTTGCAAAAGCTCAACTTAAGGCATCTGGTAAAAGGAAGAAGGATAAGAGCACAAGAGTGCATACAACTATTTTAGAAGATGAAGAGACAAAATTTGATGAAGTTAGAGAAATAAAGCATATGGGAACCCAAGCTACAACAGTCACTAAGGACAAGCCCTCCAATGAAAAGGAGAAAGCAAAGAAGAAGAAATCTAACAAACTAGGTATGTCCGTAGAGGAAGTTAAAAGAGATATAATTAAAGATGGAAATCTTAAGCCCCTATGTGAAGTATATGGTACCTTTGATACTGTTGGTCAAAGAATCCTTGAGGAGGCTATAATACAATATTTGAAAAATTTCAAAATGACTCTTGTTGAGATAATGGCATAGTTGCCTAATGAATTGTATGAAATTTTGGAGATGAGGAGAGTTAATGCTAGAATTGAAGAGGAGCAGCTGAGAGAAAGGATTCTTGCAGATCTATGTCTGGTAATGTTTATTGAAGAAATGAATTCAATCCTAAAAGAAGCAAAAAGAGAGTTCAAAATAAAATCAAGAATAAACAAGCTTATGTTGGGTAGGACTGAAGAAGTAGAAAAAAAAAAGAAAGCATTCTGAAGGAAGTTCTATTAAAGAGAAAAATTGATGTTGTTTCTAAAGAAGAGAATGTGAAAGATATTTCATCTGGTTCGGTAAATGAAGAGATTAAAGTTGAAGACACTCATATTCCTCCTAACGTGCATGATACAAAAGAACCTATGGAGATTGAAGCTCCTAAAATTGTGTCGGTTGAAGAAAAGGAGATATCAGTTGAAGAAGTTGAAATTCCAAATGTCAAGCAAAAATCTGTGGCTATGGAAACAATAGTTGAGGAAAAGAAGGTTGAAGTTAAAGAAGTTATGGTGGAAGCAAGAGACACAGCAGAGGCAGTGAAGAAGTTTCTAGAAAAGAAAAAGGAATAATTTGATATTGAGTTGGGAGATGCCCCTATTCATTTGTCTACTTTGTCCCCAATTCAAAAAATGAAAGTCACATCATTTGCACAAGCTAAGGCTATGGAAGAAATATTTAAGTCTCACATTGAGGACAATGAGTTATTGAATCTTGCATCTGGTATTCTAGAGAATATCATGCCTGCTCATGTTGAGGATCCATCTGGTTCTTCTTCCAGTGAGTTGAAGAAGCTTATAAATTTGGTAAGTACTCATTTTGAGTCACTTGAGAAGTCAACTTTGGTTAAAGTTCAGAAGGAATTTGATTCCAAAAAGATTAGTAGGTTGAACGGAATGATAGATAATGATAAATATCTATTAGCTACCTATTTGAAAAATGTTTAAAGTGCATTATCAGAAGGTGGAAGGATTTATAAGTCGTGTTTGTCTTTGTCAAAACTTATTGAGGAAAATGAGAACATTAAGGATCATGAGAAAGAGTTTCTACTATTTCCAATGCTTTTGATCCTTTAACTGTTTCTGTTGGAGAGCAAGAAGGTCAAATTATATCCTTACTTGACAAAATAAAGAGCTTGAAGCGTGATAATGACAGAGTTGTGGAAAGAACTGGTGAACTTAGAGGCCTAATTGGTCTAAAGATGGAGACCATGTTGAATGCTTTGAAGGAAGCACAAGATGCTATGGTAGTTAGTGATCTAGTGAACCTTGAATTTGAAAAAATGAAATCTTATTTACTTTGTGGTCACATAACTATTCTAGAAAGTCTCAAGAAGTGCTGGGACACAAGCTTGAACTTGTTGAGGAAAATTTTTGTAGATAATTTCAAGTTTGTGTAAGTTGTTTGAAACAAACTTTGTACATATGTAGTTTGAAGTTTTTATTTTTATAGGATTTTTGTATGTGGATTCCCCATCTTTTCCATTGATGTCAAAGGGGGAGATTAGAACAATGAAAAATGTATATTCATCTAAGGGGGAGTTTTAGTTTTGAGCTATGGATGAAGATCTTTCTGGAGTTTTGGGTGGCAACACATTTTTGTTGGTACTGATCTGACACTTAGTCATTTTTCACTAAGTGTTGCCATCAATGCCAAAGGGGAATATTGTTGGAAAGAGACACTACATATATTTTATGATGTTGTCATTGATGGAAACCCTGGTTAGCTAGTCAATTCACACATTGTAATTTACTCATACTGGCTAATAGATTGAAGATCAGTGATTATCTGTTAAGTTAGAACAAAGCATCTGATAGATTTGTGTTCTTCGATTCATATGAAAAATTTCTATTATTATTTTGTATTGTGGATCTCAGGGAAGATTTTTTGATTGATAATCTATGTTATCTATAAATCTTGGTGCCTCATATCAATTTGGGTGAAAGTTAGAAGGTCTGGTGAACTAATTTTCTGTTCATCAGTGTATGAAGGCCGACTTGGTGAATATAGTGTGTTGCAGATAGTTGAGGAGTTATTGTTTAAGTATTTTTGTATTCGAACATTTTGGTTTGGGTCCTCACTATGTTGTGGATGCGCATGAAATATTATGGATGATTTAAGCTACTAGTTTGTGAATATTTCTTAAATCCTAAGTGGCAGATATATATAAATTATTGATTATGTCATTTTGATGTGTTTTCAATGAGATTGGATGTATGTTGCGAATTCTAGAAGCCAGTAGAGCGATTATGCATAGTTTCACTTGTGCATTAAGGATTTTTGTTGCGAGTTGAAGCAGAATAGAGCAAAAGAGCATAATCAGTTAGAAGGTCCAAAATTTGATTGTTGAGCCTAACTAGAATTGTAATTAGGCATTTGTAGATGCTACTTTATTAGTTCAAATCCTTGGAAGTATTCCAAACTTTTGTAAGGCAGTGATCCTTTCAGTTTTTGAGCAGTGAGATCTAGGTAATGTGCCTAAATGCAAGTGCATTTTCATTTTGTAATCTTTTATTTTGAGTATACTCAAAACAATATTTTGGATTGACCTCCACCATAGTTTTTCCCCTAACATGGTTTCCATGTAAAATATCCTTGTGTTATGGTGTTGTGGTTATTTTTCTTATGTGCATGTATTTTTATTTTGGATGAATTTAATTAGCACTTTAAGGGTCAAATTAATAAAGTTAAAAATTGCACAACACTAATTCACCCCCCTCTCAATGTTGCTTGATTCCAACACACACTTCTACAACAATTGACCTTGCATTTATATCTTCCACAACCATGAATAACCTTCTCCAAGTCAACTTCAATTAAATGTATGCACCTCAAACGTGCAACCGCCAAATAGGTTGAAACCAAACACTTCTATAGTGGAAATAAGTGAAGGTGGACCACACCAAAGGCTAACCATGACTCAATTCTACATTGACACACTACACCAGGCTTTCACAATCCATGAAGCACATCTGCAAATAACACTAACACACCAAGTTGGCCAAACTGGCATTAACATTTCCATGCAACCAAATTCACACTTCACCAGGTCTGAATACAGCTCATGGACCATGTATCAACATTACACAAAATCTTGGAATATTCCAACACTAATAGAATATTTAAAATCATTGGCACAAATACATGAAATTGAAAATGCTATCATCCTATGCAAGTAGTCAAATTGCTGCTAAGATACAATTCATGAACCAAGCTTGTAGAACAACTGAACACCAAACCTTCCAAGGGAAGATAGATACAAGCATCATTAGCACATTCCCAAATCCACAAGATAAGAAAATTCAATGTGGAGAAATGCGAAGTAATTCCATTTCTCCCATATATCCCTCTTCACAAGCTAGACACTATCAAACATATCTTCTACTCCCACATGATCCAAAACCTAAAAATTTGGATATGACACCTTCAAAGGATTTTGATCATCACATCCAAATTGTACAAGCCAACTTCAAGAATGAATAAATGCAAAGCACAACATAATACACACCCCTGTCACCTTGTACACTCTTTATACAAATTTTCTCAAAAGCACTTAGAAACCAAGTGACCTTGTTGCATCTACAACACCTTCTCAACACCACAAACATCTTCTCATCGTGACCACACTAGAGGTTGAAATCAATGAAAAAACTAATGACAACATAGTGCAACAAGTGGTTTCCTGCAAATAATTCCATTGATGGAGGTGAATGAGGTGGAGATGGTGGTGTTGTTGTAAGTGGAGCTCTTGGTAATGCAACTATGTTCCTATAGTTTATTCTAGATCTGGTAGAAAATATTATTCCAAAGAAGGGTCCTTTATGAGGAGTAGATCTAAGAACTTGTTCAAACCTATTAGGCGAGAATGAACTAATATGCTCTAGTTTGCTCCCAAATGGGCCATCCTTCTAGTGCTAGTTCTGTTGATGGAAAAATTGACACATGCAACATAGGAAAGATGGGATCACCTTACCTCTCCTAAAAAAGGCAAATGATCATGAAACCAAATGCATCCCAAGATATTGGGTGTTGGGTCATAATGTAGCTGGTCAACTAGGTGTTCAACAAGGCTTTAATATGCAAGGGTCCTACTAGTTTTATTATAAATTGAGGTATCTATAATTAAAACTAATCTAATAGCATATTCAAAGAAAGTAAAAAAGATAATTTAGATTTTACAAGGAAAAGATAAATGCATATTTATTCTATTAACTAGACATGCAATTCTTCCAAAAGAACGTTTAAGATAAACTATTGAATGAACAAAATTTTAATGATTACACTATTACATCCATCCACAATACAAAATTAACAACATATTTCATTTCATAATTTAAACCCATAGCAAATAAACTTTATTTATGCCTTCAAAGAATTACAGATTACATAGAAAACAAAAAATATCATTCAAGAGTGGAATCAAGAGATGGTTTAAATCTAGCTACTTCTATTGCATTGAGTCAAATAAGCAACAATTAAAAATCAACCAATCTTCATTGGTGTACAAAAATTGATGTATTTAGATCGACTCTTCTAAACTATTATAGAAATGTGAAAAAAGTAGGAATCTAGAAAATATGCCTAACTTATTGAACCTCAAATCTAACTTTAATTTGTGGACCCTAACAATGAGAGAGTTATTACATTATATAGACTTGTTACAATATTTTTCCCTCCAAAAAGAGACACATGCAACCAAAAATCTGGGTGCCCAACATGCAGATCCAAAATTGTAGGGGGAACTAGGATTGAACTATAGCTAACTTTGCATTAACATTGATTTTCACAAAGATGGGCATCGATTTGATATTTTGAATACCAACTATCTTCAGTCCATTGTTGCACCCTCTTATGTTATATGAGAAGTTCCAAAATAACATCTTTAATGGTTAACTTGGTCAAAATAGCATATTCTCTTTTCAAAATTCAAACTCAGCCTCTTTTTTGTTGCTTATACTCCTCAAAATTGGCTAATAGTTGGGTTAGCATATCCATGTTTGGCCTATCAACCCATTTGAGTCTGAACTTGGTCTTTTCAAAGCTGGATGCTATTTTAGATATATTATTCTTCATTTGATAAATAAATTTTTTGACCCATTTTACATCAATTTCTATGTTCATGAGCTTATCCAAAGTAGTCTCTTCTCCACCATTCTCAAAATTAATTTCTTTCTCTAGTTTTGTATTCCAAGAATCTCTGATTGCTTGCAAAGTATCTAACTTGTGCATGCTTGGAAGAAAAATATCTAGATTTATGATGGTGACTATGAAGGTCTCAAAAAATGAAGAATATTCATATAGATCCTTCTACAACTTTAGCAAGATTATTCTATGCTTTATTATTAATTCCTTCCTAAATGATATGATCTTGATGTACTTATCCACAAAATTGGAATCTTTTTCACCTAAAATTGTAGATTGGCTAAGTTATTTTACACTAATCTTACTCAACTCCTTAAGCTCTTCCTCGTCTCTCATATTTTCTATATAATTTTGCAATTTCTCTTCTAAAGATCACACCTATATTGCTTATACCTTGATGTCAAAAGTTCATCCATTTCCACTATGAACTTTTCTATCCATTTGTCAAAAATGTGAGATTTCTTCTTCATCTCATTAATTCATCTATCTCCTTGATTCTTATTAAAATTGGAGCCTTATATGGTGAAGGATTCTCAGACACTAGAGAAGTAAGACCTTTCAAAAATATCTTCATTTGTTCCAATTGATCTTTTAGCTCATCCTTTGTTTATTTGTTCTTAATCATCTTGGACTTTATATAGTTTACAGCCAAATCCAAGGATGATATATATTCTCCTTTGGTCTTTTTACCCAAATTGATAGTTGACAAGGGTAATTTTCTACCTACAATTCCCTATCGTCTTTTTTTTCAATGGGGGTAGCTACCTTTGCAATTATTTCTCCCACATCATTTAATCTAGTGGAGTGGAGAGTTCTTGACTTCTTCTTGGGTTTGGTTTTCTCCACATCCACTACCATAACTTTCCAACTTAGAAGTTGGACCACTACTTGCTACCTTTTCTCCAAATTTAACTTTAGCCAGGTTAGAGCCCCTATGGATGTAGATACTCACTTTTCCACTCTAAGAGTCTCCTTTGGTTGTTCTCCCATGGGTTCCTATATCTCAATTCATCCTAAGGAGGAAGCATTTTCTTTTTCAAGCCTTTCTCACTCAACTCTCTCTTGCTCAACTATTTCTTGCTTGACATTTTCTTGCTTAGCCTTTTATTGCTCAACCTACCTCTACATGTTGTACATAAACTCTTGTTGCTCCTTTTCTATGAGTACATGTTTAATATCCTCTTCTTTATCAGTCTCAATGTTAGGAAACTCCTCATGCAACTCCTTGATATATTCCCCTTGGCCATCTAATTCCTTAAAGGAAATTTCTTTGGGTAGATGTTGTCCCTCTGAGTGTGTTCCTAGAGGATATTCGAGTGGTATATCCACCTCATAATTCTATTTCTCTTCTTGCTCTTGAGGAAATTATTATGTTTATGAGAGGAGGGGAATATACTACATCTATTACTAGAGTTTCCTTCTCAATTTTATTTACCAATATAGCTACTTGGGCAATAGTTGGAGCAACTTTTGTTGCAACAGTCTCCTTAGTGGGATGAAATTGGGAGATAGGCATCACCCCAAGCCTAGATACCACTCCTACGAAGGAAAATTTGTAAGTGGTTGAGGTTGTTTAAAAAGACTCTAGTAATTTCTCTATTGATGGTTCTTCCTAGATAGTTTGAGGTGGTGTCTTCTTCTTCAACCTCTTGTGTTCCTTCTGAGTCAATCCAGAAGAGGTTTTTGTGGCTACCCCTTTTCTCTTCTTAGTAGAAAATACTTTTTCTTGAAAATTATTAATTTGTAACTCCACCCATGAGTTAATCCTATCCACAACCTTTGTTGATATATCATCAATTGAGGGTCCTCCCTCTCCATCCAAATGATCGAGTCTAATAATTAGGTAGCCACCTTCTCTATATCATACATTGGGTCTAATGTATGACCATCATTAGATAATCCCTCTAGGATGTCATCCCCTATTTCATATTCTTTCATCTAAGGGATAGTTAACCTATCATAGCCTCATTTCTTGACTTAATATTCATCTTGTAAATATGCCCAAAAGTTTTCAATATTTGACTGGTGGTGGGGAAAAATTGAGGCACTAAGAGCCTTCATTTTTCCTTTGGGATCAAAATTATCCCTTGGTTTTCTTGGTAGCAATGATAGATGGCCATGAGTAGTACCCTAACTGAATAAGATAGTTTAGTCTTCCTGCTTTGTGTTTGTTGTAGAACTTCAAATTTACATCCAACATCTGCTTGGAAAACTCAATCAATATAAGCCTATCACTACAATACTTCAAAAGTAGAAAAAGGTGCCTTTTCAAACCCAAATATTTTGATATATGTTCATTTGGGGAATTAGATGAACCATTTTCCCCATTCAATGACTAGTACAATTTCTTCCTTAGTCATTCAAAAGCCTACATCTCTTGTTATCTGATTGATTATTGGGTATAAGAAGGCATCATTAACCATTTTGAAGTATTTCTTTGCTTCCTTATGATCCAATTGAGTATAATAATCCCACACTTTGTTTTCTTGTTGGGCTTCTCCTATGATCCCAATTGTGTTTAGGCCTGAAAAGTTTCCGACTCTAGCTACTAAATAAATTGCATAGGAGGACATGAAGAACTGCTTGGTGTCCTTCACTATTGTTAATTGAGCATGAATGACATTAGACACAATTTGTCTCCAATCTATTCCCCATTTAGAATAACATAAATGAAGTTGAACATCTAGGGCTTGTAAGTCCCAGATTCCTCTTTTCCCAAAGCTCTTGATAACAAATTGATATTATCTCCTACTTTTGATCAGAGATATGATCTCTTGGGCTTTGTGGGGATCTTTGCAACACATTTTCTTTTTGTTTTTAGCCATTTTTTTAAAGTGTCTCAATTTTCCATTTATATCATTTTCTTATTCCTTGAGTGCCTCAACTTCTATTATCATCTTTAGCCTAACATAAGGGGGAAAATCAAACATGGTTCTAATCATTGGTGGGGAGAGGTCTATGATTTCCGTTCCCCAAGGATCATAACATTTCCTCTACATAGGGTTGTAAGCTGCTACTCCTGCTGCTAATATGAACTTTGGGCACTACACTTCCATTGGGAAGGATGCTACTTGGGCTAGTCCCGAGATAGCTATCTTTTGTGCTCTTGAAGTGGCATCAAAAGAAAAGGTTTCTTCTTTGAAAGCTTTCATGTCTACATGTACCCCAATTCAGTGTCTGCTACTTTCATGACATGTGAAGTGAATTTGGAGACACTAGGGCCTCCTTGAAACTTGTATTTCATTGTTAATGACAATTTTTTTCCTTAGAACTTTTAGCTCTTGGTTCTCTTTGTGCTCCTTTGAGACTAGAGTCTCCACTTGAGTCATACATTTATGTTACCTAGGAGAAGGGAAAACAACACTTGTAAGAATTTCAGGAAAATTCATGGAAGAACATGGCTTAAAATAGAATTTGAAATTATGTCCTATTAGATTCTAGAATGTCTTAGGAACCTTTGTTTTATAAATTAATTTTAAGCCTTGGGTGGGAATCGAGAACCAATTTGGACTTATGACTTTTTCATAAAAAATTCGATGGGATTTAGAAACCTGATTGAACTTCACCTTTAATATGTAGGAGTCGGGGTTAGGAATAGATTTAGGAATAAAATTTTTATTTATGGAATCCAAAATAGGGTTTACAATCCTGGCTGACCTTTGACCTTTGTAGGAATTGGGGTCTGAGATGGAAATTATCTTTTTGTATAAGAGTGTATGTTCAGGTTTTGGAAACCCGAATGGGTCTACCATTTGAAAAAGGGTCTAATCAGGACTTGAAACCCTGAATAGACTCTAAGATAACCAAGACCAAAAAATACATTTGTCTTGGGTCATTAATTCTTTTGGTTCAATCATGTCTTAGAGTATCAAACAGGCTTTTTGATAGGTGCCTTTGGGTTTTTGCAAACCTGATGGACTAACTGTGCTAACTACAATTTTGGGTGGAATGCCTATCAAGAACCAGGACCTGAAATAGAATTTGGTCTTGACTTGAAGATTTTCCATTAGGGTTTCAAATCTTGGATGGGATATGTATAGAAAATATTGGGGTGGGATTGAGCTACAAACCTAAACCTAAAGGCAAAGTGTCCTCATGGGGTTTTGAATCCCACAAGGACCAAAGGTAACTCGAGAAGCTTGATACTTTAGTAGAGTTTACTTGTAGGGATCGAGATCGAGGAAGGATCTTAGAATTATACAATTTCATAGAAAGGAATCTTAGGTTTTGTGAACATGAGAGGATGAATTCAATTTAAGGTCACTCAAGAAATTTATTCAAAACCCCAAGTGAAACTAGGGCATGTCAGGGGTCTTGAATTCTGAAGGCCCAGGGAACTTGAGATTAGGGATCTAGACCAACAAGATGGGCAGGAACTTGATACACATCTTGAAAGAAGAAAACCTCAAATGAGGGCATGGAAAACCAAGCCCAAATAGGCCAAACACACAAAGAAAGAAGCAAAAACATGCAAAGAAATGAGCAAAAAAATGCAAACACAATAGCCAAAAATGAAAATAAAGCACACACAAGTAACAAAAAATGAAACCAAGGAAAAATGAGAAAAACCAAATGAGAACCTACTTTAAACACACAAACAAAAATAAATAAAAGCACTTCCAATAGCATGACAGTCCAAAGTCTTGAAATCTGCTCCTCCATGCTCCACAACTCTAAAACTCTATTGATCAATTGCAATTATGGTGTAACTTCTAGTAAAAACTAACTTTTAATCACCCTAGGCATGTGAGAACTAGATCACCATTAATGTGGTTGGTAGGTGGGTGGGTAGAACCAAAATGGACATTAGGATTGGTACCAAAAGTCTTAGCATCCAATTGGGGTTCCAATTCCTGAACGATCCTAGGTAGGTTAAACAAACAATTGCGAAGTGAATTAGGATTGGGAGTAGGAAATAAACTTGGAGAAAACTACACAAGGTCCAAATATGATCTTGACTCCTGGGCCTAATGAAAGAACTAAGAGTGGTTGGGGATCCAAGATGGATTTGGACCCTTTGAAAAATGGCCAAATTCTGATTCAAAACCTAAATCTTGACAAGACACAAAAAATCAGGATTGGGGATTGGAAATTGAATCAGGCCCTTTTGAAAAAGGGCTGAAGTTCAATTCAGATTTTGAACGCCGACAAGGCAAGGAAAACAATGTGGGGTTAGAAAACTAAATCAGAATTAGATCTTTTGGCAAAGGGTCTCGAGACCTGAAACCTACCAAGCAAAAGAAGGAAACAAAGCCTTGGAGAGAAAATCTTCCTAGGACTAGACCAAAACACAATAAAAAAGGGAGAAAGGGGTTGGGAAAGAAAGCACCCTTGAGACCAAAGCAAAGAAAAATAACAAATGAAAACAAAACAAGGAAAAAAAAGGGAAAGAAGCATAAACAAATAGGGGGACCCATTTTGATTTGAATGAAAATGGGGATGGTTATGCAGGGAATAACAATATCCTAAGAGTAAAAAATTCATTTTGACTACATACACAAATGTAGATTGGGAAAGAAGCATGTATGATCGAAAGAGTACAAGTGGTGGAGATTTATTTCTTACTAACAATCTTGTATGATGGTTAAGAAAAAAAAAATATTCTGTTTCTTTATCTACAACAAAAGAAAAATACATTGCAACAACTACATGTTGCACTTAGGTATTATGGATGAAGTAGAATTTGAAGGAGATGAAGAATAAGTTTGATGAAACCATTTCCATTATTTGTGATAATATCGGTTTTATAAAAATTTCAAAGAATCTAGTAATGCGCTCAAGGACAAAGCATATTGCAATCAAGTATCATTTTTTGAGGGATAAGGTTACATAAAAAGAAGTGAAGTTGGAGTATGTTGAAACAAAGGAACAAGTATAAATTTTCACAAAATTGCTTCCTAAGGAGATTTTTGAGTTTATTTATAAGAAGCTAGAAGTTTTTTCTTGCTCCTCTTGAATCAAGAGGAAGCACAAGTTTAGGGGGAGAATTGTCTCTTTACCACAAGAAGACTTGGTGGTCTTGTGGAGTGCTTTTAGAAGAAGTGTGGTATGGACTCAAGGGGAGTTTATCTAGGAAACAGGTTTTTGGATGGCGTAGAGTGTCAAGAGTGCAATTAACCTTTACCATTGATGTCAAAGGGGAGAAATAACACTCAAAATGCTAAATTATTTGAAGGAGAGAAAGTGGGAATCAATGTGAGGTGGTTTCTTGATCTAGACAATATTAGATTTGTCTTCATGTGTGTCCAATTTTTTTCTATTTTCTATCAATGAAAAAGGGGGATATTTTTGAATAGATGTTGTCATTGATGTCAAAGGAGTAATGTCAAGGAGTAGTGTCCTTGATGAAAATTAGTGCTCATTGATGTCTAAGGAGTAATGATAACTATATAGTAAGAATAAAATGTAATCATACTTAAATTATCATTATCAATTACATTTTGAGAACAACCAATCCTACTTCTTATAGTATTCTTCTAATATTGTGCATACATCTATTAATGTTGATAAAGGTGATCTAGAATTATGATATAGAATGTATTAGAAGTAGATTAGTTACTCAGGGAAAAAATATTTCTCTGGCAACACATTTATGTTCAATATTTATTCTTGAAGGAAAGTTTGGCTCTACGGTTTGAATGGAGAATATGTCTACACATGTTCTATCATATTCCAAAGTTTTGAAAAGCTATGTTTAGCATGTAAAAAGTTTGAAGTGACAAAGGGGTCACTGTGCTAGTTGATCAATAAGTGATGGTTCTGAAATTGTGTGGCAACAACTAGTAGTGTGCATCATTCAAAGATAACATGGGATGATAATATCAGTCTAGGATAAGGTTCTTATAAAATCACACATTATATTATTTTGATGATAAAAAAATTGATTTAGAGCTGACCTATTACATGTTTCATGAAATTTGAATTTAAGTCCACCTTTTATTTTCTTGGTTAATTCCAGATCCCTTGATGACATGTAGTGTTGTCAATGTGGTGTGTTTTATATAATAATAATCTCACTTCACATGATAATGTATGAGTGTGTACATGTATCCAAGTGTGTGAAAGCAATTGTGCAAGTGAGTGTTATTCAATGTGAATTGTATCTCAATTATTGTGCACCATCATCAAAAGATCATAAGGAGTGTAGGAGTTTGTTTGAAGCAAGTTCAAATTGTGTGTAAGTTGTGTAACCAACATTGAATATTCACAAGCTTTATCTTTGTAATCCAATAGGACTGGTGTTCTACTTATTGAGTTGGTGCTCAAATCCTTGTATTGGGGATTGGTGTCTCCACTAGGTTGGTGCCTATGAATATAATTGGGGATTATTGTCTCTGGTAGGTTGGTGCATACTTCATATTGTAAATTCCCTTATTATATTCCTGATTTGTGAGGCTAGATTTGGACAGTAGATCCAAGCAGCTATTCTCATCGTGGTTTTTCCCATCTTGGGTTTCCATGTATATCTGGTGTTCTCATGTGTGAATGTGTGCTTATGTGGTTGCTTGATTATCAGTAGCTATTTTGATTCAAGTTTCATGATTGAATATATGTGTTGAAGTAAAGAGTTTTAAATTTATTTGATCTACTGATTCACCCCCTTCTCTTAGTAAATTGTGTGCCCTTCATATATTTCATGAAAGGATGTCTTTATTTATTTAATTAGTATTTTAAGGAGCATTCACAACCATTTAATTTTTTAACATTGAAAAAGGATATGATTGAGGCAAAAATTCTTTTGAAATAAATGAAATTATAAATTTTTTAGGTTTATTTGAGATTTTTGTTCCTAATACCAATTTTTAGTTTACATATTTTTTTTAAAATTTGAAAGATGTATAAAATTATCTTTATTTTTTCATTTCCATATGACTTTGAAAATACATAATACCTATTTAAAATTAAAATACTTTTCTTTTACCAAAAGGTTGAGAGTAGCAATAGTTGTCTTCTAATAAAGGTCATGACCTTGTATCATACATAAAAATGTATGATTTGTTTAGTTTTGATGAGTAAGGTTATTCTTTAATGATAGGAATTGATGTAAATTATAAGAAAGAATTGAATGGATTCAAAGGGTTTGATATGTTATCAATTTTTTGATGTCATATTTATTACATTTGAAACTCTATTATAAATTACTATTCTATACATTAGAAAAGCCACACCATTTCATCACCAAAAGGTGTAAACTTTAATTAATACTTTTTGAAACCATTATATTGTGTTTTAATCTAATGGTTATAATATGGTACAATATCCTATTCCCTATGCCTTGAATCTTCCTACAATGATTTCCAAATTGTTGTGATTGTTATATGGCCTTTGTTGTATCTTGATGATTTCACATTTTATTCTTTAATGGTGGCACCTTTATTTATCTGGCTAGTGTTTTTTATGCTAGTAATAAATTTCTTATACTAAGATTTTATCTTAGGGCTTCTACAATGCTTTGTGAAGTAATACATTAGATTTTATGGTACCTTTAAATAGCCAAATGAACCTACCGATGTCATTTTTAAATCTCTAAGAAAAGTCATCTTTTATCCCTTAAAATTCTCTTCATACTTCTTTCCTTTTTTTAAAATATTTGTATTCAATTTGAAAGATAATAGTCTAAACACACCACCATTCAAATAATGTATTAACCATTAAGTTTTAGTCACATCAACACCCTCTTCAACAGTTAACAAATCCTTTTATTATAACAAGAATTTATATTTTAGGTAACAACTTGCATAATGTTTTTCATTGTCATACCAAACTCCACCTATTATGAAGAGTTTTTCACTAATTTTAGAGAGTTGCACATGATTTAAGGGTGATCCCACAATATTAGTTTACACTTTCTCGGAGATCCTGATTTTTGCTGAAATCGCATATTTTTAGAAAATATAATGATTTAAGCCTTAAAAAGTTCTGTTTAAAGGATTCCAATTGAAGAGGGTTTGATCAAATCCCCTTGGATAGAGCCTCACTAGTTTTAAACCATACCTATAACGGAGTCTCCTTTACACCCATCAACCTACTGATAAAAAACCACTTTTGATTTATCTTTTTGGGATAAAATGAATTCATTTAATTTTTTTTTGTGAGTATGTAGTCCTTATTATAAGCTTCCCAAAAAGTATAATTTTGAATAAATTTAATTTGATTATTATATTTATTTTTTATTTCTTGTGAATGTAGGTTTTTCATCAAAATCAAGCTCTTTGTTTTGCACATGTGGAAAAATAACATATTATCAATTTTTTTTTGAAAAATATCAGTGCACTAGATATTGAAGTCCTTGATCCAACAAAATAAAATAAAATTTTGATACATACAAATTTTTTTATGTTGTATACGGTCCACCTATGTATGAATTGTAATTGGTTTGACTTTGAAACTTGATTAAGGAAAAAATATTCAATAAAACACTATGAAACCAAATGAAAGTGCTAGCTATCATAGTTAAAAATATAAATTTGAAGAAAATAGAATTTTATCTTTCATAGAAAAAAAAATTATGTTGTATACCGTGAGCATCACTCCTTAAAAATGGTGTTTCTTATAAAACTAGTTTTCGAAGGAGATGAAAAAGAAGTGCAATCTGATTCCAAAATTTTGAAAAAAATATATTTAGAATCTATAGAAAAAATTTCACAAATCACTACTTTGCATCATCTTCAAATTCCTCACGGTTTAGCCACTATAGGTGCCCAAAAGTGAAGATTTAGTTAGAAAAAATTAGTTTAGTGTCCAATTTGGCCAAAAATTGTAAACCAGTATTGTGAGATCACCCTTAAATAGATAAATATTTTGTTGCAATTCTTTTCTTATGATTATGCAATGAGTAGCATAGTTCCTTCCATCACCTTCCTATGAAGTCATCACAAAAATTGCTAAAGTAATTTAAAAGTTTGAAGATTTTGTTTTGTATATTTCAATCATTATTGTCACCAAAGACCTTGTGGTAGTGATTTTAAGTATTTTATTTTACATCTAGCTATTATTAATAGCATATTTTCAAGGCTTGTAAGCTTGATCTAAATATAAGGTTGAAGTATTGATATTCAAATTTCTAGTCAAATGGTTATTTTTCCCCAAAATATTTGACTCTAATGCTAGCTCATTTTTTAACCAATTTAGAATATCTTCATAGTTTCTTATTCTCCTACATTTATTTTTCATATATCATATCGTAAACACCTAAAATTGCATAAATAAATATGGGGTGGATCAACAATGTTGGATGTGGAATTATTAACAAAGATCATATTGAACATGTTGGTTCTTAAAGGGTTTACCATTATTGGTGATGATAGTGGATGGAATACCATATTGGTAGATGATATAATATAAGTGTAAGAGAGGGGGACCAACCACATTCAAGGCCCCAAGTCACAGAGAGCCAAGAGTGGAAGGCTTCCCTAACTTACCTCAATCTAAAGGGGTGTTTTGAAATGGGGGACAAGAATGATGAGGACTATAAGATCCTTCAATCACTCTGCATACCCAAAACTCAAAATGGGGATGGGCGAGTTGGTTTTTGGGTTCAACACTATGCCTTAGGTAGCTTTCTACTCGAGGACGAAAGTGCAATTTCAGGATGACATCGTGATGCACCGGTGTCTCTTAGGTGCACTGGCATTCGTATGACTAGAGGATCAAAAGTATAGTGGGAACTACTAGAAAATGAGTTGATAGCCTAGCTAGTAATTTTAGGAGAGAAAAAAAACTATGAAATAAGAAATATACAAGAAAATATGATAAAGTAGATAGATTAAGGCTAGGGGGACAAAGATAATCTCAAAAAATAGGCTATTTTCTAGCTAGCTCCAAATGCACGTCCACCTACACACAAGAAGGAGAAAAATTATTGGGGGCATGTATAGGGGTCTACCTTAGTGAAACCCCCACTTTGGTGTTTCCACCTCCATGGAAAACCAAGATAGCAATGATAGAGAAATATGTGATAAATAAGGAATAAAAGTAAGGAACACAATAGGCACTACAAAGTAGTAATATGCTACTCAACCAAATCATAGAGGCGAGGGGTGAAAATTCTTACCACCTCCACCAAGAGCTCACTAGGTAATGGAGGAGAAAAAGAGAGGAGTCAAGCCCTTGCTGCAAATGGTGTTGTTCCATACTTGCTCTACGGAGTTGAAAAAGTGTTGTTGCTACTGCTATGGAGTGCCAAAGTGTTGCTTGAGAGTGAAAATGAGAGTTGAGAATGCAAGAAGGATTGTGTAGAAGATTTCTAGAGCTTGTGAAGAAGATGAAATGTATGAAGGAAGAGTATTTTTGAGGGTGGGATGAGAAAAACTGCCATATTCAGGTCAGTTGGTCGAAGAGGGGCGTTACAAACTGACCCCAATGGGAAGTGTAACACCTCTACAGGCTTCAGACGTAGGAATCCATCAAGGATGTAAGCCGCCATGTGGGAATCCCCGGTAGTTATTCTTCTTCCAAAGCACAAAATAAAAGCCAAGTGGAACGAAGGCAGTGAGATGATGTGGAATTTCGCCTTCAGATTTAGTTTCCTAAGGTGAGGGAGTGTAAAAGGGGAATTTACATAAGGGGTGAAAATTCAATCCTATAAATTTTCCCCCCACTTTAGCAAGCATGGATATTGATGAGTGATTCAATAAAGTAGATCAAAAAGATAGTAGGGTTAGAAATGTATACTTGAACAGTTGAGGAAGAAAACCATGATCTAGTGAACAAGGGAGCATAGGACAAGTGAAGGACTTCATAGCCCCGCAAAATTATGAAGTTGAAGAATGAAAGTGTTTTACAAGCCTATGAACCTATAAGGAGGCAACCCCCAAGATCTCTCACATGAAGGAAGCCCGAGATGAAAGTGCCTCATAGGCCTATAGACTTGCAAGGAAGGTGTCCTCCAAGATCTCTCACATGAAGGATACCTAGAAAAGCACCTTACAAACTTGCAGACCTAGAAGGAAGCATCCCCCAAGATCTCTTACATGGAGGAAGCTGAGAAAGTGCCCTAAAGACTCGTAGAACTATAGGGAAGTTGTCCTTCAAGATCTCTCACATGAAGGAAACCCAAAGAAATCACCCTACAGACTTGTAGACTTGTAGGGGATCCACCCCCAAGATCTCTCGCATGGAGGAAGCTCAAAAGAAGTGCCCTATAGACCCACAGACCTATAGGGAGGTATCCTCTAAGATCTCTCACATGGAGGAAACCCAAAGAAAGTGCCCTATAGACCCGCAAACCTCCAGGGGAGCCACTGCCAAGATCTCTCGCATGGAGGAAGCTCAAACAAAGTGCCCTACAGACTCGTAGACCTACAAGGAGGTATCCTCCAAGATATCTCACATGGAAGAAACCCAAGGAAAGGGGACTCTGTAGAGTTAGAAAGTAGCTTCACATGCACACCTGTAAAGCAACATATTTACCCATAGAACATGTTAGAAAGCACATACAAGTAAGCGGATAGTCACGCATATTGTCAAAAAGTTGGAAAAATTTCAAAGGGGTCCCTCAAGAACCCAAACATAAAGAAGGTCCACCTGCTGGGATGCACTGCTTAGAAGTACAAAGAAGTTTTTCTTCTTGAATCGCATTCATCATCAAGGAATCCTTTTGAAAGATGTTCACTCATCAAAGAATTTGAAAGGAAGAAAATGCCCCCTTATGAGGGGAAGGTCAAAATTGCTCCCACCTCAAAGGAAAGTTCTCAAGTTCTTTCTTTACGAACCCATGCTGAAGGAAACATGTTCCGTTAGGTCCAAGTCGAGAATGCAATTCTTGAAGAGAAGTTTGTAAAGATTCTTGAGAAACGGTTGAAATAATTACGCTTTCTCGAGAATCAAATTGTTGTAGAAGTAGCGCTTGTCACACATGAAAGGGACAATACAAGAAAAGAAGAGAGAAAGATAAATGAAAAGAAAAAAAAAGAACATAAAAATAGGGAACAAGGGTAGCCTGATATTTTAGGGTCATAACTTCTCATAAATATATATATGTATAGTAATAGTATATAAAATGAACTATCATCAACCCCCTACTATATCAAACCATGTGAAGAATGAATGAGAAGACAAAGTAAAAAATAAAAAAATTGGGTCAACATGGAAGGGAAGCCTAAATGCCCCCAATGCTTTGCATCATCCCCAATTTACCAAAAGTCAAGTCACAAACATGGAAGAATGATGATACAAATAAAATAAAGTTTACGAAACAAAAACTATTCCTATATCCAAGCACTAACAAGGGTGACAAGGGTCATCCAGGAACACATAGCACGATCATGGGGGAACACATCACAACACACACACACATCTGTTCTAAAGATAAAGGGGCCTCCTCCTAACATTGATCGACCAAGAGGTCATCTGCTTCCCACTCTAGATCATCGTAGGGGGAAGGAGGATGAGCCTGTAGTGGTGGAATATTAAGAGGAGGAGCATTCGACCCTCTCGCAACAAGAGCTAAGGAAGAGGGCCCTGCAAGGTCCTCTCCACCAAGCTCTTGTAGAGCTAAGGTCAGTGATTTTGCAAAGATCACTGACAAGGCTAAAACCTTGTCCAAAGAGTTAAACATGAACTTTATGGGAGTGCCTTGTTTTACCCCAATGGATGGGGAAGGATGCATCTAAGATTCACTACTAGGCTCATCGAGTGACTCAAGAGCGGTGACGAGCTTAGGGGAAGCTGAGACTGGTTCTGTCACTAGGACAAAACAAGTCAGCACGGGTCCACCTTTCAGAGAAGTTGGGCTCCTCTTACATCCTTCATTGCTAGAAGGACCACTCTCCACCTTCTGCTCCGTCGGGGGACGTGAAATCCCCATAGATGAAGTAAGAGGTGTGGAGAAAGAGGAGGAAGAGAAAACCGCAGTAGATACTACCGAAGTGTTCGTCATATCTATGGATTTTGGGAAAGGTGGGGCATCCGATAGGGACATCAAGAGAGGTGGCTCCACCGAAGGAGTGATGAACACCTACACCTTTTTAGGGTTCAATGCATTTGTAATCACAATAGAAGACAAATGCAATACAAAGCTAGACTGAATGAAAGTAGAGGGGAGGAGAGAGGAGGATGCAGCAGGAGGCCTTGATACAGGGGTGGTCATCTCCTCTTCCTTTCTTTGTAAGGTGACCTACTCAGCCATGAGAGCCTTTCATTGACACTTGTGCTTGCATGCAAGGTAGTTTCTGTGACTCTTTGAACTAGAGGCTAGAGGCTGTGAAGGAGTAGAAGGCTCCTGCTCAACCATGGGAGTATCCACTACAACCGCTTTTGGTGAAGGAACAAACTCCTGAATGGGAGTAGGAGGAGAAGGTTGAGAAGCAATAGGGGGAGTTAGCTCAGGGCCTCGACAGCAGGCCTCTTCCCATTTACTTCTTTTGGAGCAAGAAGGGTGGGAGGCTGTGGAGGTCGAGACATAGAGGATTCCCCATGAGGACCTTTTCCTCTACCATACAAATAGTACCAAGGTCTAGGTGGTTTATTAGGGAGGTCTGATATTCTAATCTTAGGTCTTCGCCAAGGAGGGATCATTAGACTTAACAGGTAAAAGCTAGGTTTTCTCATCCAATACTCCTCCCAAGAAAGGGGAGAAAATGAGTTAGCCTAAGAGGAGGCAAGCTTCTCCTTCCCTTTTCAAGAAGAGGAGGCAACTAGCTGCTGTACTACAAGAAGAGCCAATTTTGGCTGTCCCTTATCCCTAGTCTTATACTTCACATAGTTTTATTAAAGTAGGTCCATTTTCAGAGGAAGTAGACCAATCGGGGTAGGCCAAAAATGTTCTTATGAATATCCCCTGTTGGACACAAAAGGCTGGTATCCAGTGTTATGCACTACATGCATGACACCTTCATGGGAGAACCTTAGACATTTGTGAATAATAGAGGTGATTCCATTCATGGAAGCTATCCAAGGTATGCCTAGCTTCATCTTGAACAAATCTGACTCTGGAATGACATCGAAAACCATGTCAACAGCCCTAGGTCCAACTAGGATAGACAAAGTTATCGAGCCATATGGCTTCAAACAAATACCATCCTGTGTACGAATGATGGATTTTGTTTCTTCATATTCTTTTCTATGTAGTGCATTAAGCCATGTCTCTTCTGTAATAACATTCACTTGACTCGTGGGGTCTACTAAGATCCTTATCACAATGTTTCCATTGAGGTGAGAGGGAATCACTACAACAAATCCCTATGATTTTCTCCATTTTTTGCTTCCACCCATTGTTTTAATGTATTTTTTGCCAATTTTTTGAAAACGTTGGTGCTATTTATCAGGATGGCGCTATTTTTGGCATTTATTTGTATCGATGGGGACAAGTCGACAATATTTTTTTTTCTGAAATTAGCATCACCTTTAGTGCTGATATTAGCTCCGAGTGTGGCATCGCTATAAGCACCGCCTTTGGCTCCGAGTTTAACTTTGAGTTAGCTTTGAGTTTAGCGCCACTTTTAGCTCCGACTTTATCTTTGAGTTTAACTTCAGGTTTAGTGCCAGTTTAGACACCCCTATGTCAAAGAGATTTATTTATATGTCTCATCAGCAATGTAAAACAATGAAATGTCAACAAGATACGGGCATATCGAGGAGAGAATCACTTATGTCACATAGACAAGGTATATC
>VDFB02290271.1:0-37978 GCA_007258455.2 Sequoia sempervirens | reverse complement strand
AGTGATACCACACTGTCCCTCCCACTAACCACACATAATAGTCAAAACAATTCTAATAACTCGTAAACAGTTTACTTCTTACTAGTTAGGCAATATTCGCATAAAGATACTAACCATAACCTAATTCATCTATTATATCAAAAGGAACTACTACTTGAAATAATGAGTATCTATACCTACATATTACAATTACTTTACCTTCATCACTACGTTTCTGAAGCCAAGTTCCTGTAAATCAAAAGCTACCATAGAACATTGCACATTAGCACCAATCATTCAAGTTGCATCTTAACTTCAAAATACCATATTCTGCTAAAAATCATAGAATAATTCTCTACGAAACCTCACATTTTCGTTAAAACTCATAATTTTCACCCAAAGAACTCCACGTTAACCATTATTCAACACCAAATCTCACATCAATTTCAATAAAAAGGGAAAAATTTTACACCTTCACAGATTCAAGGAAACATAATTCACCATTCAAGGACAACAAAATCGCAAATTCCACACAAACTTGACATATTCACACACATAACACATCACCAAGAAACACATCACACTAAAACTCAAGGGTCCATAGAGCATCCCCAACAGGAAGGATATCGGTGCATTGCGCACTACACCGCGGGTCCTATCCTTTCAATCGGTTTCCTGCACCATCGAACCGACATTGGTTAACAAAAGAAACTCAGGTTCACAACAATGACAACAGAAAAGTGAAACTCAAGATGCACGGGTCTAAGCGCAAGGTTACATAGTGAGCACAAATAGTGCCCAGTGTATGAACCTATGCTCTGATACCAATGTTGTAACGCCCCGCCGTGCGAACCCCAAAGGACAACAACACAATAATTACCACACAATTTGTTTTTTTAAATGCACATAACATACATGTAATACACATCAAGTCATAACATGAATTTCATTTAAATAGATTCATTAACACATACATCCCTTGGGGTACACGAGGAGTCATTACGCGACTTAGATCCATATAGCAACCATAAAGAATAAAATCTAAAGATATAAGGTAAGCATTAACAAATATAACACATACATGATGATCAATGATAAGAAACCATCTAAATACGCAAATACATCATATGCATGATCATCCTAACACATTGAATAACAACTGCCATAGCCAATATCCACACCAAGTTTAACATTTCATTACAGTACAATGTTTAAGAAGTACAATGATACAAAAGTGTTCCAAATATAAGTGAAACCATCACCAGATAGCATGCTACAAATGAATAAATGAATACAAAGTATCATAACTGGCTCCAAGACAAATACAACTCTGGAGTCGCTGCAACAACACCAATCTGCACCTCTCGATCCTCGACTGGGGACCCAATGGGGTGCTTGGCACGTTCCACCCAACCATGTGAGTCCGAAGACCCACCCCCCGTGCTAGGAGCTAACAAGAAAGAGACCTCAACCAAGAACATCCAAACATGGAACCACAAGACTCAACGTCATACAAAAGTATCATAACACTCATGAATTATAATGACATAATCAACCACATCCAAGAGTCATAAATCTCATCACATAAATCAAAACAATAGCCAGTAAACAAGGAACCAAAGGAAGATCATAAAACACTTCCAAATCAAGTTGAATTAAAAAAAACCATATCACAATTCTGAATCGCAAAGATACAATACAATAACATCATATCACCGTACCATAAGAGTACAAGGTCAAAACCCAAACATCCACAAGATTTATACAAGACCAAAGAATACACCAAAGATCAAATAGGGTAAAACCATAAATCAATTCAAAACAACCATGTTTCATCAATTCAAGACAAAGAACCACTTCCAGAGGGTTTCCAAAGAAGCAACATAATAAGGAGTGTTAGAGGAGAAAGTGTCATCGTGACGGGCTTAACATGGATTCTCCTGCATTACTTACTCAACGCAGCCCCATAGGTTGCTCTCATGATCCAAGTACCCTTCACTTAAGACAAGGCAACGAATACAACCACTTTCTAACTCTTTAGTCTCTGTGGTACTCAAAGCGATGAGGCATCACTTATCTTTTAATGTGATTCTACCCACCCCCTAATTAATTATTTAAATTATCACTTATTAAATTCACTCTAATAAGGGCTATCCTGGCTCCCCTTTGTGTGCCGACCACCCACTTAGAGCCACTCTCTCTCTCTAGACACTCAAAACATAAAACCAAAATCCAAGGGTTGTACAACATAACAAGAACATTTTATCACAACAGAGCAGCATGCAAGGCATTACTCATCTTGCCATAAATACATATTCAAAATCTCAACGATTCCCGTACAACCCTTTCAAAAACATGAAACCAAAACACTTGCCACAACAAGGGCACATAAAAGGAGGAAGATTAACCAATAGTAAAATAAACCTCTGGAAGATTCTCATAAAGTTACACTAGGGTTTCCCCATGAAAATCTGACAACAATAAAAGCAAAACCTTGAAAAACTATTTTCAATCAAAATAAGATCAACAACTCCCTTAAACAACATCAACAACATCGATATGAACTAAATCGGACATCCAAGGGAAACCTCTATTTTCTCCTCTTGGAATGCCCATAACTTCAAAGAACTTTTCAAATTTAACTCATTAACACTCAAGTAGAACCATCAATCATGACAAAGTTAACATTAACCAATTTTCCACTTAGGTAAAGAACAAAAGAACACATACTGGTTCCCAACGAATAGCAATAAAATGAGAGAAAAACTCCAACTCAAAAATCAACTCAGGAAAAGTCACATTAAAAGAATCCATAAAACCACACATTCTAATAATATATCTATTCATTCAATAAGAAGTAACTTGAAACATTTTAAAAAGAACATTAGTTTAAAGATCAATCATTTCCAACATTTAAGGATAGCACAATATTACGAAGTGAAAATAAAATCTAATGGTTTAAGCCATAAGACACTATTCACAAGTATACTCTTCCAAACACAAATTAAAACAATCATGAATAATAATACGGGTTCCCATTCTACACACATAATTACATACAAGGACCATTAGACACATCAACCTTGAAGAACACTATCATAAAACACTTACAATGAACAGGCCATCGAGACATCTCCATAAATATCCCACAAATCACACCCATCTTAAAACAATTACATAACACTTAAACCTATAATCAAAACACTTTGTTTAAAACAACAATCACTCACACCTTATAACCATAAAGACATTCCTTTAATTTAGGTATTATTTCAACGTTCTTACTTCAAGGTATCCACTTAATTTAATTAAAAGAGTATTTACTACAAATTATATTTAAAATAACTATATTGTTTATAAGATAACCAACTCCATCGACTGTTTAATATGAATCCTAATTATAACTTTAAAATGTAATACTAAGATGACAATTCTATAAATTACAACTTTATTATAATCCTAAGGTGACGATACTAATAAATTATTTCACATAGCAGTTTGATAAATAATTATTATTCACAGACTCATTAGATAACAAAAAAGGTAAAAACATTTAACATTTAATCAGTATCATTTAAATTAATTAACCTATGAACCTGGGATTTATCCTCACTTAAAAATAACTTTATCATTTAACCTTCAAGTAAAAGAAACTATGAAAATGTAGAATCACTTATCTCCTTTAGTGAACCCTAAAACTTAATTACCATATAAATCAATTTATTTTAACTAAATACACAGTTCATTTATCTACAACAAAATTAAATACCTATTTCAATAATGTTTATTCGGTTAAAATCCTTTGTTAAATAATAATTTACTAAACAACCTAGCGAAATACCATTTTTACTTTAATTATTTACCCAATTCTTTTATTTTCTAAAGCGAATTCAATACTTCATTTACAAATCAACTATCTAATTAAAATTCTTTATCACCTTTTATTACTTCACTTACCATAAAATAAAATTACACTTTTACTTAACTCACTATCTTACAAAACATTCTAACACTCGATTCATATTTTACTTACGAAGAGCAAGCACATACAAAACTCTACTTTTCACTATTTCTAATTTAACTATTCCACTTGGAACTAACCAAAGTAATAATAAACTAATTACACAATAAGTTCACATAGGCAAAATGTATTCTTTCATTAAAACCCTATATATATGCATTAATATTTTTCTTTTAAACTTAATTTACTTCAATTCACTTATTTAACTAAATCTCTATAAAAATAAGTAATTATTTATTTCAAATTAAAGAGGAAGATATTTATTATTCCAAAGTTACCCAAATAAATACTAACTATTAACAATACAAGAATCTAGGTATCCCTCACACAATTAATACCCAATCTTATATCTAAATATTTATACCTGAAAGAGAAATTATAAATCAACTACTTGAAAGAGGGAATGTTCAATACCAACTAGAGCTCATTAATTATTTCTTTATTTATTTATTTAATTATCTCTTGGAATAATTATACAGTTTACCTATCACGCTAGGATTACTATCTTGACAAAGCCGCTTAAATCCTTTTTTTATTTTATTATAATAAACTATAATGTAAATTATACTCACAATGATAACTTTCGTGAGGTGTAAATAGTAATATGAGTATATATATATATATATATATTGCATGGAAATGAATTATTGCATCCCAATCAAAGACCAAGATTTTATCTGTGTTTAAGGCTTACCATTTGACCTAAAGCATCTGCAATAGATGAGACAGGTTGGTATGAAATAAGAGAGTTTATTTAAATCTATACACCCTACCAAGTTTAATTGCGCTGCAGCCACCGGTTGTCAATGAAAATAGAAAGGTTATTAAATTTAATAGCTGCCGCTGTGGTGGTTACCAAAGATGCCAGGGAGACTATTTAATTATCACTTATTTAATTCTGTACAATGTTTCAACTCTAATTGTTGTGACAGTGACAGGCTGCCAAGGGTTTCAGAGGAACTATTTAATTACTACATTTTTGCAAGTCTAACGTTGTAGCTGTGATAATTTTGCCTATAGTTTCAGGGAGATTTTAAAAATTTAGATTACCAGACTATGTGAAGGAGCTCATCTAAGCACTGTATCCAATAACATCAATTTCTCTCAGCTTCGACTGAACGGAGGTAACTGGCAAGGCTAGAAACATGGCGCAGACCAAGAGAATTAAATAATCTACTCATGGACGGCATCAGAGAAGACACATGAACCAAGCTTTCCTCCAAGTTGGAGATGGTTACGGTTGCAAACATGTGAGACGCCATTTTAAAGAAAGTGAATTTTAGAATTTGGAAATATCGCCATTTACTTGTATTATTATCAAATCCCGAATGTTATCCACAAAACTAAAAAGAAGAAGAAAGGTGAGGTGCAAAATACGTGACTTATGAGAATTTCCTGCAGAATCTACCCATTTTATTTTATTTTATTTTTATCAGCATAGGTGATAATTCGTCAAAATGCAACCAATCTGAGAGCTGCTCTTTCAGGAAGTAATTAACTGGCCGCTATCGGCCAAAATCAAGAGAATTAATATTATATTTATTAAAACAATAAATCTTTATAGGTTAAGATTAGATTAATCTTTAACTTGTTAAATAAATTTTATTTTCTTTATATCACAACTTAATTATGACTCTCAATGGATGGTAATTATTATCATTATTATTCAATTTTTATTTAAATTTATTTTATTTTATTTTCTTCTGTTTTGACATCAATTTCTGTAAACATAAATTTACGTTGATTTTATTAACTGTTCTACTTGGTGAAAGAAAAGGCCATGACATCCCTAAACAAGGGTTTCTTCAACAATTACATGCCCTAAGATAAATCGATTACACTAAATAAAACTTAAACATACAACAATCCAAATAATTGCATAACATATACCTAATATATTTACAAGCCATATACTTCTAAAAACCGAAACGTGACTGCATCTTACCAAATGACTATAATTTCTTCCAAGAATCTGAAAAAGTGCATCAAAATTGTAGCGGAAAGAACATGGTTATAAAAGGACATACAATTTATTGAGGTTGAAGGATGGATCAGCCATAACAGAAGTAGTTACGCCTAAAACTTTTGTTACATCTTCAAACCCTTGGTCAGAAAGCAAATAAACAACATAACGGCATTCGAATAAGAAGGTGCTCTCCAATTGGTTCACAGAGAGAACTCCTCCTAAATTTTTTTTCTTGCCTCTTCTTAAAGAAAATACCAAATTCTCCGTTCAACCGCCCTAACTCCTCTTTCTCCCCCGTAAAAGATTTTCAAAAATAACTAATTTTTATTTACCCACTTTAATTAATCATTACTTTATATATTTATTTATTTAATTTCAACCAATAACTTCTTTTGTTTTAAATTACTTCCACTTAACTCTAAATTTTAACTAAAACAAATTTTCATAAATAATTAACTTTTAATTAAAATATAATTCAATAAATATTTTTACCTTAATTTATTTAATCTTAAATACAATTTTAATATTTATTCCTCTCTAATATTATCTTACTTTTAGATTTATTAATTGAATTTAATCATTAAATGATAATTACTTTTCCTCATCAAATTCGATTACTTTCAATAACCAACTCCCAAGATAATTAAATTAACGTTTATTATTGAATCTAATTATTTATTTAATTCCCAATAAAACAAGTAACCTTATAATTAAATTAACTTAATTAATCAACTCCAAGCGTATTATTAGTGTTATCTCATAATCTTAAAATTAAATTAAATAATAAAATCACCACATCATCCTGACATTACTAACAACAACTTACTTAACATCAACGATGACCAAAACGGAGGGCACTACACTTCAGTTTTCTTTTCTCAAAAATCCTCCTTTCTCATTGGTCATTTTTCAGCTTTTAAAAGCACACACTTATCTATAATTTTAATTAAAAATAAATTATTTACACAAGATATTTTCCACACAAGATTTTCTAATTTAATATTAATAAAAAGATAATATTTATTTATCATCATCAATATTCATTTAATTTAATTTCTTACACTTTAATTAATTAAATATTTTTTAATTTACAATATATTTAATCATCAATATGCAGGAATGAAGCCGAGACTGTTAATCATCTTTTTCTTCATTTCCCTTTTGCTTCGAATATATGGGATAAAATTTTATGCCTTATGTGGCTTGGATTTTCCCTCAGTCACGTAAGATTTATTCATACAATGGAAAGCTCCTTCAAAAAATTGCTTGTAAAGCTATGGTCTTTTGTTCTACCTTTTGTGTCTTGAAATATTTGGAAGGAAAGGAACAACAAAGTGTTTAGGGATAAAGAGATGTTGGAAGGGGACTTGCACGCTAAAATCGTAAGGGCTATAAAGGAAAACTTGTCTTTAATTCCAAGAAAAATGGTTGAGAATGCCAATTTGTCTCCTTTCGATATTGCTATGGCCGAAAGGTGGAATTCTAAATTAGTTGGGTCAAATTTCCTCAAACCTATTATTTGTGGGAGAGAGAATGCTAGTTGGTCTTTGCCGCCTTTGGGTTGGGTGAAAACCAATTTTGATAGTGCGACTAAAGGAAACCCTGGGAAAGCTGGCAGTGGGTGTGTTTTAAGGGACAATTCGGGGGCTTTTATTGCGGCTTTTGCTATGGACATCGGCACCCAAACTAATCATGTTGCTGAAGCTGTAGGGGTTTTTCATGCGGTTAGCTTAGCCTTCAAGTTGAATACGAAATGTCTTTGGTTGGAGGGTGATTCAATGAATATAATAAATTGCATTCTTGGGCTTACCCCCCCTTGTGGACCATCAAAAAGTGGATCGAAGATACAAAAATCTTACTAAGTAAATTTGATAAAGTGAAAGTGTCTCACACCTGTAGAGAAGCCAATAAGGTGGCGGATTACTTCGCCAATGAAGGGGTTAAGAAGGGTGGGGAAAACACGTGGAGGAAGAATGACTACCTCCATCTTGAAGTGAAAGTGCTAATTTATTATGATTCAGTGCATGGAAGAGAAGTCTATCTTTGTCATGATGAAACGGATAAATATTAGCTACGTCGATTTCATTAGATTTGATGGGACCAACGTCATTTTCTTTTTCAAGAAGAGTCTCTGGAATGCTTTCTAGGTGTTTGATAAAATATGCCTAAACGAGACCCAAAGCAATTGTAGAGTGTTGTTTAACAGAGCTTTGAATATGGGGGGAGAAGGAAAACAAGTGGAGCCGAGCAGTTTTCAAGAGCACAGAAAGAATGCCAAAGCCTAGGAAAGAATTGAAAAGGGAGGCTTAGTCTCGTATTTGGAAAAGCTCCATGGTAGTGACAAGGGGATGCTAGACTATTTTGTAAAAAAATGGAAAAATGGTGAGATTGTGTTGTTTGGCAGGAATGTTAAGCTAAATGAGGATTTAATTGGTGAGATAACTAGTCTTTCGATAGAGGGTGTGAAATTTTATCGAGACCGTCGATTCTCTGATGAAGCGGTCATTAAATTTCCTAAAAAAGACAAGGAGAAGGCTAAGATGGTTAAGGTTTCCAATAGCTACTTTGATGTGGAGTTCATCAAATCTATCTGGAGGAAATTTTTAAGAGTTATTATGGAATATATCACGGTTCACGGGCACTTCACCAGAGTTTATGGTTACCACTTTTCCATTCTGAACCACTTCCATCACAAGGTTTGTATCTCTCTACCTTTTTACCTATTCTCTTCTTTGAAGAATTGCCTTGATGAAGTTGAAAGAAACCCTAGGAGGACTGCTATTATTCACCCTGGTCTTGTCAGGCTCATATTTGAGCATTATCAAAATTTACCCGCTTTGCCTAAAACTGTTGAAATTGAAGATTTGGAGGATGAGGAGACAAAAAGTAGTAGGGAGATCGACCCCCGGGCCCCCTGCTTGTGTTCCTCATATCCGAGCAATTTCACTGCCCCAAATTCTGCCTCATGGTCGTGAAAACTCCTAAGGAGCTCCACTGTCATGTCCTAAATTGCAGCCTCTGCATGAGTGCCCTAGTCCAGGTTTTTCCTCGCCGCCCTGTTTTAATCCCCAGCCATCTCCTGGTTGCCCTACTCCGGGTTTGTCCCCTGGTTTTAAAGGTACCCCTATTACGAAACTTGTTTCGTATTCTGGGAATTCAATGGAAATCCTCTCTGATAAGCCCATGGTCAGTAAGGAATCAGCCCCTAGTGCCCCGGCATCTGGAAGATTTGGGAATGGACCTTATGATTCCCCTATTCAAGATGAAATTAACTTGGCCCTGAATAAGCTCAAGCTTGAGGACATGGTGAGTATGGCGGAAAAAAGTATGGATGGCCTTTTCACTGTTCTCAAGTGGACCCAGAAGGAAGTCTGTGATTTGAAAGGCCGTAATACTGATCTCAGCAATAGGATCATGGACTTGGAGTAGAAGATTAGCTGGAGTCGTAGAGAGAATGAAGGACAGGAAACTCCCTTACCAAGGAAAAGACAACAATCACAGGAGGAAAGATTGACTAGTATCGAGTGTAGTATGTCCAAGATTGGCCAAAACATTAGGGCCAGTGTAGCGAACAATCACAAAATTACTAGGCATAACACCATTATCATCAATGCGATGTTGGAAAAGCTTGAAAAAAACCAAAAGGGTTCGCTAGTCATGGATTTGGGTGTGGATAGGGGAGGCAGCAGATCTACTGGTGAAGGGATTTCGACTCGTACCCGGGCTAACATTAAGAGGAAGACCCCGACTTTGTCACATACGGCTCAAATTCTCAAGCAGGGGTTACAAGATATGAAGGATGTTGAAAAAGAGGCTGAGGAGTTACTGAACACCTTGGAGTAGCGTGGTGGTGTTTGATGCTGGTTTTTTTGGGTGGTCCTTTTTTGGTCCCTGTTGTCTCTTTGTGCTGTCGTTTCCTTTTTGGGACAGCCATTTGCTTGTTTGAACTTTTTCTGTTATATTTTGTTGTTTAAACTCTGCGGTTTCAGGTCCCTGTAAAACCTATTTTTTCCTTTTCAAAAACATTTAACTAATTTACAATTAATTAAAACAATAAGACAACTTTAATTAATCTTATAAAATAAGAAATTAATTAAATAAACATGAACCATAAATAAAATGAATACTCAACAATCAAACTACACAACAAGGACAAAACTTTAGTCATGACACGACAACCTACAACAGAACGACGGACTTGGGACGGGGATACTTCCAAATCAACTCCCTTTTTTCAACATTTTACCTGTTGGGCTAATTTAATGCTCGCCCTATCCTGCCAAAGCAGGTGGAATCGAGACTTATTCCTGCAAATCTTGCATACCAATAAATGTCAAGTAGCACATGTATATATATAATCAAAATATCATATCGTGAGAAGGAATTGCAGCATAGCAGGGCACTCATAAATGAGTGGTGCTACACTGTCCTCTCACCTAAGCTATATTAACAATTACAATATCAAATATGAAATAACATTCCTAAATTAACTGATCACATGATAACATGATTACTTATCTACTGCATCCTAATATAATATTGAATCCAATTAACATCATCATAGAATCATAACATCGACATATATAATATTAATTGAAAAACGATTGCATAATAAAATAATCCAAACACCAAATAAAGTATCATAAATCATAATTTAATAATGTCAAATGTAGCAATCAACTAAACTACGCATCCGCACATACCAGGATGGTGAACTAGTCACCATCACAAACCAGTATCACACTAAAACATAAGAGTAACAAATCCAAATAGTATGAGGGGTATTACAAGAGAAATAAAGCCCATAAACTTATATTTCAAAAAATTAACCCCTTTAACCACCTTTCTCATGTTTCAACAAATTATGATATTTTAAGGGGCTTAAAATAATTGGTTAAAGATTTTTATGTTAAAGGGAGGTTATAAATAAATTGTAAAAGAGGGAATTTTGTTAAAAGGTAGTTATTTTGTTTAAGAGGGTTATTGTTTTATTTGTTCATTGGGAGTTATTTATTAAATATGGAGCTTACACCCCATAGAGCATATTTTATGTATAAAAAGGGGGTGTAGGTTCTTAATTTTTCAACCAAGTGATAGAAAATTATTGGAGAATTGTGAAAGAATTTTTGGAGAGAATTAGAATACTAATGGAGGGTTTGATTTATTTTTGAGAGGAATAATTACAAGGTGAACTTTTTTACACCAAAATTGTAATAGTGAGAAAGATTGTGAGAAATTTTGTATAGGACTAAAGCTTGGGTGATGTACATAAGTTGTAATTTCTTGGAATCATTAATAAAGCAGTTCCCCATTGAGAAGCGAACCCAGAGATGTAGCTCAAATTGAGTGCACTTTGTTATCAAGCTCGTGATCTCTCTTCTTCTCTTCTCTTTTATAATTATCTTCAGTATTTATTTCTTGAGTTTCTAATTACGATATTTAAGTAATTAGTTTATGTTTTATTAATTTTGGATATAATTTTAACGGTTAAAATTCATAACCACATAATTCTGTTGGATTGGGGTAAAATCTATGGTTGGGAGTAAAGTGAAAATTATTTGTAGCTCTTTAATTACATATCATTTAATTTGTGATATAGGGTTTTAACCCTAATTGCACATTGTATAAAATAATAGATAAGCAATAAATAGGACCGATTAGAAATGAACCATTAGTACTTTGATAATTTGATAAAGTTTTTGATATTTTTCCAATATAACTAATATAAATCCTCGTCTACAAAAGGCATCAAGTTCCTTAAGCTTTTGTCAATGGAGTGGATATGTATTGCACAACTGCCAAAACAATACATCTCCTTAAGGAACTACTCTCATAGAGAAAGAAGTGCAAGAGTAAATTACATAAATACAATATTAATTTAATTTACAATACAATAACAATCAACTTGGAAGGGATCCCTCCAAAAATACAATATTATTATCAATGCAAACGGTAAATATATTCAAAGATTTTATCATGAGAAACATAATTTAAGTTAATATCTTAGAGTATAATTTTATATGTATATAGAAGATACATTAATTTAAATTAATTTATGATATAGGGTTTTAACCCTAATTGCAAATTGTATAAACTAATAGATAAGCAGTAAATAGGACCAATTAGAAATGAACCATCAATACTTTGATAATTTGATAATTTGAAAAAGTTCTTGATATTTTTCCAATATAGCTAATATAAATCCTCATCTACAAAAGGCATCAAGTTCCTTAAAATTTTGTCAATGGAGTGGATATGTATTGCACAATTGGAAAAACAATACATCTCATTAAGGAACTGTTCTCACAAAGAAAGAAGTGCAAGAGTAAATTCCAAAAACCCAAATATAAATACTCAATCCAAATCCCATCAAAGGGGCTACTAGTCAACTTTGAGGAGCCATGAGAATAGCAAGAAACTAAGATATTCGAAAAAAGGGAGGATTGACGTGACTGTTGAAAAGTGGGAAGCAGGGAGAAAGAGCTCAATGTCTGTGAGCAAGAGCATTTTCATTCTTTTTTAATATTAGTTAAAATCATTGATTAATATTTATTAATATTTATTCTTTTATCATTATGAAATATTTACTACAATTTTAAAGTATTGTTGTATTTTAATGTTATCTATATAATGTGTGTTGGTAAAAAAAATTAATAATTATTTTATAAATTAAAATTAATGTCAAATTAAAAGCATAGAAAAAAAATTGAAGGTATATTATAGTTGCATGTAAAATGTAAGATTTAATGTTCTAATAAAGTGGTGGTCATTATCAAAAATTCTATAATATAGATTGCTTCTTATTGTGATTTTGTATTTAACAAAGGATTCTTTACATTGTGTTATGAAAGCATCGTCATCTTCTAATTATTCATTGTCATTGAAGAGGCAAGCTTTTTGTTGCTATTAAACATAGTTGTCAACTACAATACTAATATCTTGTAAGTTAATTAAGATTGTTTACTTTAGTAATAGTTTTATCTACAAATCAAAAGATTAAAAAAAAATTATTTGTCTAAATTGTGTATTAGCTTGGGAATTATTTCATACCCATTTTGAATATTACAAGGATACAACCGCCCTAGATTTCCATAGTGATAAAAGGATAATCACATCCTTGTTTTGAAGATGATTAAGTAAATTCAAAAGAGCATTACTTATTTTGTGCTGTAATTTTCAAAGAATCTAGTAAAAAACTAAAGCCATGTTTCATTTATGGGTCACATATTGATTAAACAATTTATACAAAATAGGGTGCTCCAATTTTAAGTTGAAAGAAAAACCAAATTAAAGTTATTGTATATGGAATTTTTGATATGTATGTGTGTGTATCTTAAACATTTTGTGCCATCAATATGCTAAAAATTTCAATCCATTGTAATTGAATACCACTATTTTTTTTGTAACTCTCCCATACCCTCTTTTCATGTGTCAATATTATACCAGCTTCAAGCTTTTTTTAATAATATCCTTAAGATTATATATAATTTATATGACTACATATTACTATTTTAGAGAAGATGCTTGATTATGCCAAGATTCATTTAGAGTTGTATATGAGTGTGAAAGACTATGTATATAAAAATCCAAATATAATAAATAATATCTGAAGATAGATGAATTGAAATTAAAATATCTAAAATGGTGGAGTAGAAATCTTGGCATTGTAGAACTTGAAGGTATTATTAAAGGAAGCTTACCAAAAAAATATATAGCTAGCCTAGTCATGCATACCAAACCACAATCATGAACATCTAGCATGCAAAATTATTGAGAAGCATGATAAAATCCAAGACGAGTAGTTGAGCTGTAAACAAAGTAAAAGATGAGAAAAAAGATAAAAGGGAAAAAGGGAAATTGGATTTCAGACCAAAAAATTCATTTCTTGAAAAATAAGTAAGTTGAGTATGCAAAGGGGGTGATGAGGAACTAAAATGGAGTGGATATGTATTGCACAATTGCCAAAATAATACATCTCCTTAAGGAATTGTTCTCACAAAGAAAGAAGTGCAAGAGTAAATTCCAAAAACCCAGATATAAATACTCAAGCCAAATCCCATCAAAGGGGCTACTAGTCAACTTTGAGGAGCCACAATACTAACAAGAAACTAAGATATTCTACCAAAGGGAGGATTGAAGTGGTTGTTGAAAAGTGGGGAGTAGGGAGAAAGAGCTCAATGCCTACGAGAAAGAGCATTTTCAATTTTATTTTTTTATCTTAGTTAAAATCGTTGATTAATATTTATTAAGATTTTATAGGCAATATGCCTTTTGTTTAAAAAAAATAAAAAATTATTAAGATTTATTATTTTATCATTATGAAATATTTACTACAATTTTAAAGTATTTTTGTATTTTAATGTTATCTATATAATGTGTGTTTGTAAAAAAGTTAATAGTTATTTTATAAATTAAAACTAATATCAAATTAAAAGCATAGAAAAAAATTGAAGGTATATATTAGTTGCATTTCAAATGTAAAAATTAATCTTCTAAGAAAGTGGTGGTAATTGTCAAAAATTCTATAATATAGATTACTTCTTATTGTGATTTTGTATTTAACGAAGGATTCTTTACATTGTGTTATAAAAGCATAATAATCTTCTAATTAGTCATTATTAGTGAAGAGGCAAGTTTTTTGTTGCTATTAAACAAAATTTTCAACTACAATACTAATATCTTGTAAGTTAATTAAGATTGTTTACTTTAGTAATAGTTTTATCTACAAATCAAAAGATTAAAAAAATATTTGTCTAAATTGTTTATTAGCTTGGGAATTATTTCATACCCATTTTGAATATTACAAAGATACAACAACCCTAGATTTCCATAGTGATAAAAGGTTAATCACATCCTTGTTTTGGAGACGATTAAGTTAATTAAAAATAGAATGACATATTTTGTGTTGTAATTTTCAAAGAATCTAGTAAAAAACTAAAGCCATGTTTCACTTATGGGTCATATATTGATTAAACAATTTATACAAAATAGGGTGCTCCAATTTCAAGTTGAAAGAAAAACCAAATTAAATTTATTGTATATGGCATTCTTGATATGTATGTGTGTGCCTCTTAAAAATTTTGTGTCATTAATATTCTGAAAATTTCAATCCATTGTAATTGAATACCACTCTTTTTATTGTAACTGTCCCATACCCTCTTTTCATGTGTCAATATTATACCAACTTCAATCTTTTTTTTAATAATATCCTTAATCTTCATTCTATATAATTTATATGACTACATATTACTATTTTAGAGAAGATGCTTGATTATTCCAAGAGTCATTTAGAGTTGTATATGAGTGTGAAAGATTGTGCACATAAAAATCCAAATATAATTAATAATTATATCAGGAGATAGATGGATTGGAATCAAAATATCTAAAATGGTGGAGTAGAAATCTTGGCACTGTAGAACTTGAAGGTATTATTAAAGGTAGCTTACCGACAAAATAGATAGCTAGCCTAATCATGCTCACCAAGCCACAATCTTGAACACCTATCATGCAAAATTATTGAGAAGCATGATAAAATGCAAGACCAGTAGTTGTGCTGAAAACAAGGTAAAAGATGACAAACAAGATAAAAGGGAAAAAGGGAAAGTGGATTTTAGACCAAAAAAATTGCTTCTTGCAAAATAAGCAAGTTGAGTATGCAAAGGGGGTGATGAAAAACTTAAATGTAGTCCATGAGTATGCCAACTTTGATGCTTTTGTTTCATTTCTTGCCATAGTTCCTTTAAAGGATGAGGAACCTCTTACACAGAATGCAACAAGTGGGAGTGGCATTGCAATTGCTTTTGGTTTAATTGAACCAAGTGATGCCATTGCTGGTCCCAAGGAAGAGCAAGATGAGCATTATAGAGTGTAATTTTGTATTAATTTGACATTTCACATTGCATTATCAATTATCTTTGTCACCATTACTTGTGTTTTTCAATTTTGTATATATATATATATATTATAATTATGGGTGGTTGTCATATGTACTAAACCTATATTATTTTTTGATGTATAGCAAACTTGAAATTTGAACACATACCCAAATGAAAAATATAGAGTGAATTTTTTTGACAAACATACTTACATAATTGATGGTACTTGCAAGGGGAGAAAATTCAAAATCAGTATTGGAGAAATAAAAGAATGGAGTGATGGTTGAAGAAAAGAGAGGATCAATGAGTATATAGAAGATTTGAATAAGGAACAATCCATAAATACATAGAGAGAAGCTACTGAAAGGTATTGTGATCAACACCTTGAAACACACCCACCTAAACCTCAATTTAATCTTCCTTTTGTAGAGGAAAACCTGGATGTTTTGTTGAAAGGGACATAGAACTCAATCCAAATGTAATGAATTTGGAAGCTACTATATTATTATGTGGAGTTTATGGATTGTGAGCTAGGGCTACATATCTGTGGCTCAATGAATTTGATCCAAAAGAAGAATGAAAGTATTTTGTATTCATACAATTTTTGAAATATGATCTTGACTTTAGGTCAATGATTTATCTTCAAGCTATCATTTCTCTTTGTGAATTAGCCAATAATTTTATAAAATATCTACAAATATGTTCATTGGCATGTTAATGTGAGATAATCTCTCAAACTTAAAGAACTATATTTAAATAATTATTGGAAAAGGATGCTTTGTCATCTAGAATTCAAAATTAAATTATTAATAAGAAATTGTTCTTTTGAATTTATGACTAGAGGTTTGGGTTCTCCTTGGGTTAACTCATAGGGGTGGTTATTTTCCTAACAAAGTGGCAAGTGTTTATGAAATGCCACATAGAATTTACTTGAATCTAAACTATTTATTTTGGCCCTATGGACAAATCTTGCTCTTTCAGAGTAGACTTTCACCCAAAAGGAGAGAGATAGGAGAAAAATGCTAATGGTTTATTCAAATAATGTTATGTGTGATTTTTTTCTAACCTAAATGAATTTAAATAAATGCAATTGACATATCTAAATGAATGAAAATGAATGAAAAAGTGAGATTTAAGCTATGTTTGAAAACACATTGTGATATGAAAAATGAAGTAAATGAAGAAAATATGTAGAACATAAAGAAATAGAACGAGTGCACTTGGGAAAAGTATGATGTATCTAGAATGTTGTGGATGCTGGCTAAAATAACTAATTTTTCACAGGAACTCATTCACCCAGGGTGGGAATTAGTCCTCCTCTGGTGAAAACCGCCTAAGCAAGTTTCTGCCCTGTCGTGATTCAATCGACAAAATTCAGATTTTCTAGTCCTATGGTGGGAATGATTCACCAGGTGGCAAATCATTCTCTCCTAAATTTCTAAAAACTCGAGACAACTTTGTAGCACTAGATCTAAAAATCATCGCTTGTCGTTGTCAAGTCAATTATGCGTGAAACAGACAAAAACCTTCTCCAAAACTTGAAATAGACTTAAGTTGACTTGAAGCACCTAGTTGACTTGTAAACCAATCTTCAACACTAAAAATCTTGTCAAATCTGCACACCAAAGGCTGCAAACAACCATACAATAGGGGAAAAATGGTGTAAGGTTATTGAATAGGGTTTTCCTTGGTCAAACCCCTCTTTTGGTAATCAAACCCTTAATAAAATAATGATAAACTAATAACATGCAAATGCTATCAACTTACCAAACCCTTGATGATGCAAATCTGAAGTAATGTCAATGGCTACTTCAAAGTGCTTGAAAAGATGTTGTAAAATGCTTGAATGTGAGATGGAATGCTTGAATGAATAAGGAGATTGTAGGAGATGTAAAATGAGGTAAAATTCACTTATTTATACACACTTGTGCCTTAGTTATTGTAACATCTAGAAAATGTAGAAGAAAAAGTTAAAAGAACACACCAATGCAATCTAAGCTCTAAATGCAATCTAAGTTAAACAACAGAGAACAAAGGAAAGCTAAAACTTAAATAAACTGAAAAATCTCACCCAATATCTACGTAATTCCATGTATAACCTCAATTTCCCTTCTCCATTTTGTCGTTGTAGTATAATTTCCCTCAAATTTCTCTTATGCAAGTATATCCTATGATAGTAATTTAGCAAAACATCGAAGATTCAAGATAATTGCTCCAAAATTCGTGATTTCGAGAGAGATTGGAATGATGAAAGACATCAATTTATAGAAAATTGATCATTCAAATGATAGGCCAAGATCAAAAGATCGACAGACGGTTGAGATTGAAAGATTAGACATGCATTATGATAACAGTTAGTAGTGACATGAGTGATAAAAACTAGAAATAGAAATAAAGATTAAATAAATGATTTAATCTGCGAGTTTGGTATTCAAAAACAGTAGAATATTCTTTGCATGACAAAGATAAAGATGTATTAAAGCAACTCTTTGTTCGAATGCACACACAAGATTTAATTAATTAAATAGAAATATTTAATTAATATGCATGTACACGCAATTGAGTTAGAACTAGATGACTAATGATATGACAAATAGATTACTAGTGAAATCCATCTCGCATAATCTAATCCAAATTTCTAACCGAATGAAAAATAAATGTCAAATAAGAGTGAATACTTAGATAATTTGCACAATTATATAAATATAGAGGAATGCTGCTAAAAATAGAATTTATGAATTAAACAATCATTTAATTTGAGATTCAATATTTGAAGAATAATTAAATAAATAAGATTTATTTAATTAAGTGATGAAGGGGTTAAATGAATAATTAAATAAATAAAGAATTTATTTAATTATAGTTGAAATATGATAAAGGGTAAATTAAATAAGAACTTATTTAATTTGAAAAGAAGGATAAGGTTAATTAGTAACATAATTAAATAAAAAGCGTTTATTTAATTAATCAGATAGAATAAAGAAAAGTGTGAATTAATTAAATAATTAAGATTATTTAATTAATAGAAGAATAAATATTAAGGTAAATTAATTAAATGAATAGATTTATTTAATTAATAAAGAGATGAAGAACTTTAGAGAACAATTAAATAATTGACATTATTTAATCATGACCATGGAAATACGAATTATGAAGAAATTGAGGTCGTAGGCTTAGACTAGATTTCGGTGTCTATAGTTACCTATTCATACCTCATCATTGGCTGACATCAAGTGATTTTGAATAAAATCCCAAAGGAAAATTTAGAATATTTTGAATTTGGGGCCAAAGGGGACTCATTTGCCACCCATGGTAAATGGGTCCCACCTAGGACTTGAAAATGTGTGTGAAGAAATATGTTGTATTTAATGTTGTTTGTCAGGATAATACTAAAAAATAAACCTAATTAAGCATATGAGAGTATAAAGGGGTCAAATAAAGCATGAGAAAGAGATAAATAATGAAGATGTGCCTAGAAAAGCATGAAATCTTATTACAAGACTTTACAACACTTAAAAATAGGACTTTTTGAGTGATAAAAAGGTGATTTTTAGGTGAATTGTAATCAATAGAGTCTAGAAGAATGTAGAAATGTCTTACAAAACTTCACAACACCTTCACAAGATGTTGTTCTTTATATTTTAGTACCTAAATAAGCATGTTCAAGCCATGTTGCAATAGAAAATCAAAGCAAAATAGTTCCAACACCATGAAACAAGACCTAAAAGGCCATGAAAATGACAAGGGGCCATTTTTCTATGGCACATTTAGCCCACACTTTAGTGAGAGGATGAACTTGCTTCAAAATCACACTAAAGTAGCCATGAACATTGAGAGTAGGGTTAAAATGCACTTACGCTAGCAAGATGGAATGTTAATTATCAAGAGGGATGATCAAGTCCCCAGGATGAAGATCCCATGGAAAACTAAGCATAAGAACAAAGGAACACACATGTGTTGAAAAGAATTGGATGAAGCTTCGATCATTTGTCCAGCTAGTTGTGGATTATATCTAGGTTAATTGTTTAAAAAAAGAGAATGTGTACTCACTCTAGGGTGAAAAAACATAAGATGGTCTGCCGGGTGAGAAGGCTCAAATGTACTCACTCTGGGACCATAGAACTAGTTGTTTGCAGAGTGAGAAATCCCAAAAAGATAATATGCATATGCTAGTTGGTATGCACTAACAAACACAAAAGTGGCTATGGGGAAAAGTCATGCTGCTAGGTGGGCTTCCTGCTCAACCATATTAAAGTTATACCTGTTGATAACTTTAACAAGGAGCCACAAGGAAAAATGTTCATGAACAAAAATACAAAGGTACCACAGTCATGCAAGCTACGTTATGCAAGGTGGCAAAAAGGTAAAAATGTGAAATGCAAAAATGTAAAGTGTGTTCAAAGGAGTCTTGTTTAGTTTAGGCAAGGTCAATCACTTAGGGAACATTGGGTCTAATGTCTCCAAGAGAGGACCAATCAAAGAATAGTATACTCACAAGTTAAGGGATGTACTGCATCGCATTAGGCTACCAAGAGGAATGCAATATGCTGAGATAGATCACACTTATGAAGGACATCACACCCAATGTCATCCACAAAGTGACAAACACATCATATAAACGACTAGGTTGCACTAGGAACCGAGAATGCAAATGAATTAATGGTAATGTATGCCCTTCACTTTAAAGGAATTGCTACACATCATTTTGGGAGCAATTAATTTAAAGTAGGGAAGGAAAAGAAAAAGTAAAAAGAAAAAAAGTCATGAGAGCCAACTTTGAAAGCCCTATGCCAAGTCTTATGTTTCGAAGTTAGGCCGCATCATGTTAAGGAAAAATGGAAAACAAAGAAAGGGAGTTGTCTCCTAGAAAAGAAAGCACACCAAACACAAAAGGGATCTATGGATTTGGGGTTAGTATGTTTGTTGCTACATTGTTTTTATGAAAGAGCTCAAAACTATCATCATTCCCAAAAGCACATAGAACTAGAAGAATGACACAAAGAGAGTGAAAATAAAGGAAAAGAAAAGGTGGTTTTGGGGCAACATGGAAGAGACATTGTGGTCTTGATTTCTGGCTTCATCCCAAAAAGGAAAACACAAGCGAAACTAAAATGAAAAGGAAAAAGGAAATGAAAAATATTTTGGGTTAACATGAAGGAAACATTTTGGTCTCAATGCCTTGCATCATCCCCAAAAGGAGAACACAAAAAAAAAGAGAAAAAAGACAAAGACCTTGTGGGTCAACATGGAAGAGACATAGGGCATCTCTACGCTTTGTGTCATCCCCAAAAGGAGAACATAAAACAAAAAGAGAAAAATACAAGGACCTTTTGGGTCAACATGGAAGAGACATAGGGTGTCTCTACGCTTTGTGTCATCCCTAAAAGGAAAACAAAAAACAAAAGCAGAAAAGAAAATGCACAAAGAATAGAAGAATAAAGATACGAATAGAAGAAGTGTACAAAGAGAGAGAAAACATGAAACACATGATATGGGGGAACATGATACACACATGAAAAGGAAAATAAAAGCAGAAAAGAAAAAAGGGTAGTTAGGTGAATGCAAGTCAACCATCTAACAAGTCATTCGCCTCCCAATCATGTTCAATATAATGCGAGGGCGGTGGATTATCCAAAGGAATAATTGCAAATGTCGAACCATGAGTTGTACCAAGTTCTTCACTTGGGAGAGAGGATTTATCATTTAATTTCATTGTAGATGAAAATAAAGATTTTAAATCATTATGCACTTCTTCAAATATTTTTTCTATCATTGCATCATCATCATCATCATCATCATCAAGATTAATGACAATGGGAGGACGAAGGGTTATTTCTATGGATGAATGTATCAAAAGTTGAGGTTGTTGGATTGGTTTGTTTTGTTGTGAAGGTTGCACTGGACTATCGTGTGGTAGGTTAGGAGAAGGAGGGTGGTCATCTATTACTTCTATCAATGGTAAAGGTTGATTTTCTTTATTTTCTTCTATGCGATATTGACGAGCAAGGAGAAGATGACAATACCTTCATTTTGTAGCACCGCAGTTTTGTTTAATTATGTTTTGGAGTTGTTGAGGTGTAAGAGTAGATTGAGTCATCATAGGTTCTTTTGCTTCTAAAGAGGGAAGAACAAAAGAAACTAAAGAGGATAGATCAACCACTTTCTCTTTGTCTTTATACACTTGTTTAAGGTGAGGAGGCATGATAGGAGTGGTTTCATTTTCCCTTGGTCATTTAAACGACGGTGGGGAAGTATCTAGGGGTGGTTGTTTAGGAGGTTGTATGGTTTTCTCAATGTTAGACTTAGGTTGAAGAATGGTTTCTTTTATGATAGGAGGTACAAAAGTCGGTGGGGACATGTTACGAAGAGACAATTCAATGATATTTTTGGCTTTAAAATTTTGATAAGCTATGAAAAAAAGTCCTTTTAAGGGGTGATGGGTTCCATGGGTGTAGGCCAAAAGGCTTCCAATGAAAAATTACCTTTATATGATAAGGGATTAAAGCCACTATGGTGTATGGTGACTATCTCATTGTCATGTGGAAACTTCAAAAACTTGTGAACAATTGATGAGATTGCTTTCATTGAGAGAGGCCAAGGATGGTCTAGACACAAATAAAATTGGTTAGATTGTGGAATAATTGAAAATGTTACCTCCAAAGTTTTAGGTCCTGTCTATAAGGGTAGCACGATCAATCTGATTGTAGGGCATGCAAAACTAGTATGTGTCTTAATCCATGCAGTTGGTTTATTATATTCATCTTGATAGAGCTCATGTAATACTAGAAAATCCTTTGTATGTGTCTTAATCCATGCAATTGGTTTATTATATTCATCTTGATAGAGCTCATGTAATACTAGAAAATCCTTTGTGATCACATTCTCACCACAAGCAGGATCTATTAATATCCCATTAGTGGGCTTATCATAGATTCTACCATCTATGTAGAGAGGACCATCAAGAAGCTTTTGTAGTATGTCTTTAGAAGAAAAAGTGATATCAAGAGACTTAGTGGTTTGGACCTTATGAGGGATAACGTCTATCGTAGCTACTAGCTCAACCATAGGACTTTTGGTAGCAACAAGGGGAGGTTTATTGTGTTGTTCATTCTTTGTATTAACAGTCATTACATCAGTGGTTGAAGGTTTGCTAGCCTTGAAAAATGAGGTAGTATGTTTAGGCATGGGATTAGTGAAAATTTGGAAATTTTGGCTAGGGGGTGCAACAAAATTATTGCCTTGATCATTAGCACCCATAATAGATAGATGGCCCGAATTAATGAAGTCTTGAACTAAATGTTTTAGATACTTGCAATGTTCAGTGTCATGTCCATTCTAGCGATGAAAATGAAAATAAGCATTAGGTTTGAAGGTGGGTGGTAAAGGTTGGTTTGGATCAAGTGGTCTAACAGGTAGAAAAGTGAGCATGCGTTGTTGAATTGATTGGTTCATCATGTTATGAAGGGTATTGGGTAGGGGAGTAAACTCTCTTTGGGTCCCCATAGGTATAAGGAACTACTACTTTAACAGCCGCCACTTGATTTGGAATAGGTTGGGTTGGTTGTGGTTGAGGTTGAGGAAGTGGATTAAATTGTAAAAGCCTCTATTTGGTTTGCAGAAATTTTGTGTGTTATGTTGGTTTTGATTGTTGTGTTCAGGTTTGTCAGCTCGGTTACAAGTGGATTTTGAATCACGACTTGAAACAAAGCTATGGTATTCACACAATCTTGTGCAAAAATGCACAAACAAAGGGAATTTCATCATTGTTAATTTATCTTGAAGATGTGTGTGAAATTTTTTGATAAACATGTTTTGTAGATGTGCATCAGGAATCTTGACATCGATTTGAGCATACATGGATTGGTATCGTGAGATAAAATCCATTACTTTTCCATCTGTGTTTTGTCTACATTGCATAAGGTCAACCATTATATTTTTAGGTGTCATGTGAAATTGAAAGTGACTTATGAAAGAATACACCAATTCATTGAATGAATGAATGGAATGATTAGGCAAGTTGGAAAGCTAGTCTAAGGCAGTGTCTTTCAAGGTCCTTGGAAATAGTTTGGCTAACAGTTTATCATCAAGGAAGAAGTCACTACATGAAGCTGTATCAGAATTAACATGGTTGACAAGGTCTCTTTTCCCTCCAGATTTCTCAAACCGAGGCATTTCTATCCCTTGTGGCATTGGGGTATGCAATATTTCTAATGATAAAGGGCTACAATGGACATGATATGTAGGTGGAGCGGATTGACCTTGGATAATGGTGGAAAGTTGATGTTGCATGGATGAAATAGTGGTAAGAAGTTGTGTAAGAAGGGGATCGGGGTATGTGGGTTGAGGTGGAAGGGAAAATGGTGATGGAGTATAGGTGAAGGGGATCGAGGTATGTGGGTTGAGGTGGAAGGGAAAATGGTGATGGAGTATAGGTGAAGGGGATCGGGGTATGTGGGTTGAGGTGGAAAGGAAAATGGTGATGGAGTATAGGTGATGTGAGGGGAAGTGAAAGGAATACTATGGGGTGTGAAGGTGGTGGAAGGGACTTGTGATGCCATAAGAGAAGTAGGAATACTAGTGGAAATTGAGAAAGAAGTAGTTGCATAATTAACCTAATGCATAGTTATATGGACATGCAGATTGGTATAAGTTGGTATGGAAGCTATCATTGAAGGGAGAGGAACATGAGGTCCTCCTTGGCTTACAAGAATGGTTGTGGATTGGATATTAGAAGAGGCATGTTTATTGTAAATCTTGGTAATCTTCTTCATCACTTGCAATCCATCATCACTTTCAATTAAATGATGAAGGTTTTCAATGGTGGGTGTGGCAGTGGTGGAAATATTTTCAAGTGACAAGTCTTGTTGTAAATGTGCAAAATCCTCATGAATATTAATGACCTTTTCTTACAGGAGGGAGTTTTTTTGGTTGTCAACATTCATTGGATGGAAAGGTGAAGGCACATAAGTGGTATTGTGAAGTCCTAATGCACCATTGTCCATACTAGGAGTAGGAGGTCATGAGATCCCAAGGTCAACAATGAAAGTGCTATTGCGGGAGGCCATGAGTCTAGAACTTCTTCTCACTGAAGTATTATCAACGAGGCACCAAACACTCATACAAGTACCACAAAGGAGGGGTGAATGCAAATGGAAACTAATATAAGAGTTTGAAATGAAAATAACATAAATGCCACTAATTGAAATAGAGATCTAACTATAGAAAACAAAAATGCAGACAAATGCCAAAAAAGTGCTAAAAATGTTGTTTAACAAGTGCAGAGGGACTGATTTCCCTTGGGAGGTGAATGAGTCCCAATATGATGTTTTTGTGTGTTTTTCAAAAAATTTAAGATGATTTTAATGTTCTACAGAATGCAATCAAAGATGCAGAATGTAGATTTTAAGTTTTCTCAATAAGATGCAATGCAAAAATGAAATCTAAATGAAGTTTTCACTAATGCAAGATAAAAAGTCCTATAATTCAAAAACAAAACAATATACTAATTGAATGTTAATGCATATGTAAACTAGGATGCAATATGTAAATGAAATTAGAAATGCAAAGTGCTCAAAATTCAAGTTCACCAAAATGAATCATTGATTTTTGGCTCCTAAGGACAACTCTTGCTCTTCTACGGTCTTTCACCTAAAAGGAGAAAGATAGGAGAAAAAATGCTAATGGTTCATTAAAAAAATGTTACGTGTGATGTTGTCTAACCTCAATGAAGTTAACTAAATTCAATTGACTAATCTAAATGAATGAAAATGAATGAAAAAGTGGGATTTAAGTTATGTTTGAAAACACATTGTGTAATGCAACAATGAACTAATTGAAAAACTATGCAGAACAAAAAGAAATAGGCAGAAACAGAGTGCACCTTGGTGAAGTATGATGAATTTGGAATGTTGTGGATGTTGGCTGAAATCATTGAACAGTGAGATTCATTTGCCCAGGGTGGCGAATTAGTCCTCTTGGTGAAAAACTGTTGGAAGCAAGTTTATATTTGTTAGGATCCAGAATCTAACAAAATTTAGATTTTCAGTCTTAAGGTGGGACAGATTCGCCAGAGGTGGTGAATTAGTACTCTCCCAAATTTCTAAAAAATCAGGAGACAACTCAATAACACTAGATCTAGAAATCACTGCTTGTCGGGTTGTCGAAGTCAATTATGCAAGAAATAGACATAAAACCTTCTCCAAACTTGAAATAGACTTAAGTTCACTTGAAGCACCTAGTTGACTTGTAAACCAACCTTCAACACCAAAAATCTTGTCAAATCTGCACACAAAAGGTTGCAAACAAACATGCAATAGGGGAAAAATAGCTTAAGGTTAGTGAATAGGGGTTTGCCTTGGTCAAATCCCACTTTTGGTAATCAAAACCTTAATAAAATAATGAAATGCAAAGGAATGATAAACTAACAACATACAAATGCTATCAACTTACCAAATCCTTGATGATGCAAATTTGAAGTAATGTTAATGGCTGCTTCAAAGTGCTTGAATAGTGCTTGAAAAGATGTTGTAAAATGCTTGAATGTGAGATGGAATGCTTGAATGAATGAGGATATTGTAGGAGATGTAAAATGAGGTAAAAATCACTTATTTATACACACTTGTGCCTTAGTTACTCGTTCATACCTCATCACAAGCCGACATCAAGTGATTTTGAATAAAATTATGAAAGGAAATTTAAAATATTTTGAATTTGGGGCCAAGTGGGATTCATTTTCCACCCATGGCGAATGGGTCCCACCTAGGACTTGAAAATGTGTGCTGGGAAATATGTTGTATTTAATGTTGTTTGTTGAGATAATACTAAAAAATACACTTAAATAAGCATATGAGAGCATAAAGGGTTCAAATAAAGCATGAAAAAGGGATCAATAATGAAGATGTGCCTAGAAAAGTGTGAAATCTTGTTACAAGACTTTACAATACTTCAAAATAGGACTTGTTGAGTGATAAAAAAGGTGATTTTTAGGTGAATTATAATTAATAGAGTCTAGAAGAATGTAGAAATGTCTTACAAAACTTCACAACACCTTCACAAGATGTCGTTCTTTGTATTTTAGTACCTAAATAAGCATGTTCAAGCCATGTTACAACATAAAATCAAAGAAAAATGGTTCCAACACCATGAAACAAGACCTAAAAGGCCATGAAAATGACAAGGGGGCATTTTTCTACAACAGAGAATCTAAGGACATAAATTGGCTGTTCATCTAAATTTGTATTCCTCAATAAGAGACACAAGTTATCTATGGAAGGATAGAGGAATTAGAGGAAGAAAAAAACAAAGTTGAGCTTGAGCTCTATTTGCACGATGGAAATGACTTCTTTGAACACAATACATTATATGGCGTCTTTGAGCTATAGTGGTAATTTCCCTATGAAATAAACAAAGATGAGCTTGACCTCTATTCACATGTTGTAAATAGCTTCTTTGAGCACAATACATTATATAGTTACCTAGAAATTTTCCTATGAAAGGAAAGAACATATATTAAAAAAAAAAGAATTAAACAAACTCCAAAAAGGGTTGCTTCTAAAATGAAGTATAGTGAAAGTGAGCAACCAATGACAAGGTGAACACAAACTGAGCAACCAATAAACAAGGTGAACACAAACTTGGGCAAGAGATGAGGTATATGTTAACATTGAAATTTCTTAGTGTGCAAGAGCAACATGAAGGACCTTTATGAGAATAAAACTTGCAATCCAACCAATGAATAAGAAAATTAAAATTGCAATACCAAAGAAAGCCATGATGGAGCATATAGGGATGATTTCTTGTCATCCTTGGTAGGTAATCCAAGCACGAGTTTGCTACTACCTCTTTACCACATAAATTGAGAAAATTATGCCATGACTTGAAGTCATTTGATAAGCAATTAAAAATCAATGAAAAGAAAAATAAGCAAGCATTCTAAAGAATACATGTCGTTGAAGACTGGTCCAAATAATCAAATATCCACTATATATTTATTGTGGTCTTTACTATGCGATAAAAGGAATTTTGGGAATCCATCAAAATTGGAAGTAGCTAGCATGACTGAGCTTAAAATGTGTTATATTTCAAGCCAAGAATATACTGCCATTGTTTTGCATATTTAATATTCACTATTAATAGAAAATATAATCATATAGAATTCATGTTTTCTGCATTAATTGGATCTCTATCTATATTTAAACAAAGCACAAATTTAAACAAGATTAAATGTATTTTATATCATATTATGCATGTAACACATTCTACAAAATATTTGTAACACTGTTGTTCAAAAAATTTGTACCCTCCTACTGAACATAACAATGAATGTGATTAAAGTGATATGTTCATGTACTCATAGCTAGCGTTCTTATTATTAGTGATAGATAAGTTTTAACACATTCCACTAGTTAATCAAACATTTGGTAATGTATATCAACAACAATACCAATCCAACACATATTTAAATGGTGTGTAAAAATAATGAATGTGGACGGGCCTCTTTCTCAAATACAGTTTGCAACCACCTGTGGAAATGAACAAGTCGTGGTCCCCATGGCTATATCAGTAAACCGCAAAACTCTGCCACCCCTCAATTTTTCTTTAACACTTTCCCCTCCAAAATGAACTGATATTACCTAATCTAGACGATGCAGAGCATGTGACACTAGACTGGTATCCTCTGAGGGAGCAGGGAAGAATAAAGTTACCATTACATTACATGCCTTCAATGCGCAGTTGCTTGCATTTACCTAGTGTAAAGGCGCTTCTGTTTATGGTCTTCACTTTTTGGCATTAGGAACGAACGCCATGCCATCTTCCATGTTTTAAATTTAAGAGCCATTAAAAACTCAATCAGGCACATAAATGAAGTGCAGAGGAACTCTGAAGAGGTATTTAATACCAAATTATTAGTCACTGCTATAATAAAATAAATCTTGTTTCCTGCGCATAAACATCGGTAAATGTTGCCCATTGGCTTCTGTGTGCACCATTTTGATGACAGGTCTTTATATAGGATGGGACATAAGGGCAGATCACCATTTTGATGAAAGGTCTTTATATAGGATGGGACATAAGGGCAGATCGAGTGCAATTGCCCTCCAGTGGGTGGAAGTGGGTACCCACAGATCTAGTCCACTCATCTCTTCCAAGGAGAGACGAAAAAAATCCAATTATAGTTCACTGTCTAAGCTTCATTTACTTAGAATATTATGATATTTAATACATGTTTTCAGTAAATAATGAAAATTGACAAATCAGCTCACATTTTAAAATTATTGAAAACAATTATGAAGAGAAATATCAAAATGTTTTTGAAAAGGAAAAAAATAGGTTTTACAGGGACCTGAAACCACAAAAGTTCAAACAAAGCGAAGATAAACATAAAATTACCAACAGGCCGGTTGTCCCCAAAAGGCTTGTGACAACAAAAGGCAGCCCGGGGTCAAAAAGGACCGCAAAAACCGAGAAGAGCCAAACACCAGGTTTTGCTCCAAATTATTACATTAACTCCTGGAAACCTTTTTCAAGCATTACTTGCATCACGTAACCCCACATAAAGTTTGAAGACCATGTGTGTGAAGAAGTCGGGGTTTTCCTTTTTATGTTTGCTCTGGTACGAGTCGAAATACCTTCACCGGCCGATTTGCTGCCGCCTCTGTTCACATCCAAATCCACCACTAGCGAACCCTTTTGACTTTTTTCAAGCTTTTCCACCATCGCATTTATGATGATTGTATTATGCCTTGCGATTTTGTGGTTGTTTGCAACAGTGGCCCTTATGTTTTGTCCAAACTTGAACATATTACATTCAATACTTGTTAATCTATCCTCCTGTAGTTGCTGTCTTTTCCTCGGTAAAGGAATTTCCTGTTCCTCACTAACTCTTCTGTCCCAACTGATCTTCTGCTCCAGTTCCATAACCTTATTATTGAGAACAGTAATACGGCCTTTCAAATCACAAACTTCTTTCTGGGTCCATTTGAGAACGGTAAAAAGACCCTCTGTACTTTTTTCCGCAACACTAACCATTTCCTCAGGCTTGAGCATTTTCAGGACAGAATTAATTTCATCCTGAATAGGGGTTTCAAAATGGTCATTCCCAACTTGTCCAGAAACAGGGGCACTAGGGGCCGAATCCTTACTAACCAAGGGCTTCTCAGAGATGATCTCCATAGAATTTCTAGAGTACGAAACAAGTTTCATAACAGGGTTACCTTTAAAACCAGGGGACAAACCCAGAGTGGGGCATCCAGGAGACGGCTGGGGGTTAAGACAATGCAGAGGAGCCAGATCCGGACTAGGGTCCTCAAGCAATGGATGTCGTATAGGATAAGACAACGGGGCAGTAACTTTTAGATTTTTCTGACTGGACAAAGACAGGGGAGCAAAGGTATCAAGGCCAACAGGAGCACAAGCAGGGGGGCCTGGGGCTCAATTTCCTTACTACTTTCAATTTCCTCATCATCCAACTCTTCAATATCTATAGTTTTAGGTAGTGCAGGAAGATTTTGAAAATGCTCAAAAATGAGCCTAACAAGACCAGGGTGGATAATAGCATTCCTCCTAGGGTTTCTTTCCACATCATCGAGATAATTCTCCAAAGAGGAAAATAAGTAGAAAGGCAGAGATATATGAACCTTATGACGGAAATGATTCAAAATGGCAAAGTGGTAACCATAAGCTCTGGTAAAGCGTCCATCAACCGTAATATATTCCATGATGACTCTTAAAACTTTCCACCAAATAGATTTTATGGACTCCACATCAAAGTAACTGTTAGCAACCTTGACCATCTTCACTTTCTCCTTGTCTTTTTTGGGAAACTTGATAACCGCTTCATCAGAGAAACGTCGATCACGGTAGAATTTAACACCTTCAGTCGAGAGACCTGTTATTTCACCAATTAAGTCCTCACTCAGCTTAACATTCCTTCCAAACAACACGATCTCTCCATTTTTCCAATTTTTGACAAAATAGTCCAGCATCTCTTCATCCGTACCATGGAGCTTTTCCATATAAGGGACTAAACCTCCCTTTTCAATTCTTTCCCAAGCTTTAGTATTCTTTCTATGCTCCTGGAAATTGCTCGGCTCCACGCGTTTCCTTTCTCCACCCATAGTCAGCCCACTGTAATACCACTCAGAATGGTTGTTTTGGGTCCCGTTTAGGCAATTTCTGTCGAACACCCAGAAAGCGTGCCGCAGACTCTTCTTGAAAAAGAAAGTCACGTCGGTCCCATCAAATCTAATGAAATCGATGTACTGGATCTTTATCCATTTCATCATGACTAAGATTGCCTTCTCTCCCATGCACTGAAATATCAAAATGTTAATGAATTTGTTTAAAATTAGTTATGAGTGTGATCTATAAAAGTCACTGAGACTATGGCAAGTGACTTACCTCAAAATTCTGCATAAATTGTGTTGTCCGTCAATGATGACGATGAGAAAAGATGGGCAGTTTGCAGTAAAAGTTTAAGAACCCCTACCACAACAGATTTTTTAAAAAAATTAGACAAACCAAAACTAATCTCCTTACAGCCGCTGCTTCAATTTATAAACAAATAGGGGATCCAAAAATATTAGGGTTTTAGGGCTCGCGAAAATCTGCTAAAGATAAGGATAGTGATGAAGAGGCGGTGCGTTAGCGCAGGTAGTTTGCATAGGTAATTTAACTGATAGAAACAGTTAAAACTGTTTGTCTCTTACCGCCTATGCGCTTCCTATGCTCCCTTGTATAAATGCACTTGCATTATTCTCGATAAATCGATCTAGTATTTGATGCATTTTTATAACAACACCAGCAATGGCGTTTCATGTTTTACCATTGCAGGGATTTGTCTGAGCATAAATAAATAGAAAGAAGGGAAAATGTCAGGGGATGCCCAGCGCTTAGAGCGGAGATTTCCGACAGACCCCACAAGGAACTGCCTCTCACCAAGGCCTTTATTGTAAAATAGAAGAATATGCTGCTTGTATCGCTTGAATTGTGCCCTGCGCGACACCTTTCTCAAACCACATACCCGCCGTCTCTCGTCATCGCCCTCCTCACGTTCACGTCGTCTTATCCACATTGCATGCAACGTTATCGAAATGAAACCGCTCACTTCTCCAAATAGTAGCACTAAATTCGGGTATTTTTATTCTTACAACGTGGATTTCAGGATTTTGAAATTGTTCTTACAAAGTGGCTTTCAGGATTTTGAAATTGCAATGATTTCCTTGATACCATTTATTTTCTAAAACCTAAAATTGTGGGTTGAAGTATATTATAATTTTTTTTTATCCTGCCTAGATGTTACAAATGTGACGCTATTGAAGTTGGCTGTTTGTCTTTTCTCTTGTTGTTCATGCATGTTTTCACTTCCACCACATTTTATCTGGCTTTTTCTTTCTAAGGGATTTTCCCTTGGTTTTAGTGGGGAAAAATTAACATGTATGTTTTTAAATATTTTTGAGAAGGAGGCTATTTTTTAAAAGAGAGGATAATATAAAAGTTCAGAACTTTCAAGAGAGTGTGCCATTAATTGTACATATCTGAATTTGTTATTGTGAGAGCAATTGTAGGCAAACTTCTTCTTTCTTTATAATAATGTTGTGTGGATTTTTCTTCATTCTAGAATAGTAATAAAAAGAGAATATAGGTTCTATATGAAGGTCCTTTATGGATTTGACTCCAGATTTTGCTTTCACCCTCACCACATTACATTCATTTGTAAATCACAAATAACCTTCCTAAAAAAATGTTGCCCAATTATAAAACATAGTCTCAGAACAAAATCATTGATTGATAGTGATGATTGATAGTGATGTGTGTGGCTCGGCAATAGGAAAATTAGCAATTCAGCGTTGGAATTCACCGTGAGAAAATTCACCGCCATGACAAATTCACCTCATGGAAAATTCATCACCATGAATTGCTGCCCGTGAATTTTCTATGAGGTGAATTTGTCATGGTGGTGAATTTTCCCACAGTGAATTGTTGGCAGTGAATTTTTCAACGGTGAATTGCTGACAGTGAATTTTCCTAGAGCCATGTGGCTCATTTTAGATAGAAAAATCTCCTATAAAGGTTATCAACTCCCACAAAGTTTGATTTGATTGCTCCACCACATTACTTTCCCTATAGAAAATATCCTTTACATGAATTTACTGAATACACTAACCTTCTTAGAACATACAGTTTGTTGCTCATACTACAACAAAAATGAATAACTATGCTCTTAGTATCAAGATTTTTAGATAAAAAATGTATGATGGTTTTCTCATATGATTCATGCTCAATGATAATTAAGGCACAAAACACCCAAATTTGATTTATGCATATATGTATACCAATTGCACACAAGTAAGATTTTAAACCAAATTTAAAGCATGCAATTTTTGACAACATATTAATACAAAACACTATAATTATTGCAATCATAAAAACTATTTTATTTTTTAAAAATTATAAAATAAAGTGGCAACTTGTGCATAAATTACAATGCTCTCACAATGTTTTCTACTTTATAATAATGTTACTAAAAATTACTTTATTTTTCATAAATTAAACACACCATTCTAAGTGTGTATCTAGGAGCAAACATACAAAAGACGCATCAAGTTTGTATTATAATATAATAAATTTCTAGCCCAACCAACATAGGAGAGATATCACTTAACAATTTGAATAAATAGCAAGAAGGAGAGAAAATGATGCCAACAAGTCCAAAAAGATCAAGTTTTTTAGAGTGTTTGTTGAAATTTTTTAAGGTTTGAAATGTTGCTAGTGTAGGATAGATGCACTAACATGTAGAAGGAAAATTCGCTTTAAAAGACAAATGCCAAATTATTTTCAAATAGTTGTCAAAAGGTGAAAAAACAATTAAAATTATTTTCAACTCCTAGCACGCTAGGTATTATCTGACACTATTAAATATTAACACCTTGAAAATCATACACACTTTGGCTATATCCTCATATGTTAGTGCTGAAAATATAAGAGACATACAATAAAACCTTAACTACAAGATTTTTTGGATAATGAAATCCATAAAATGTTGGCTTGTGTAATCTCACATTTATGATAATTTTGAAAGCCTAAAGATCTTCTATTATAGCTTATTTCTAAGGCTACAAGCTATAAAATTCTTAGGAAACCCTCTAAAATATCCACTTTTTGTACATTGTTGTTTAGAAAGAGCCCATCCCTAACATTCTCAAATTTGATTAGAGATAAAGATTTTGTAAAAATGATAATCCTTTTTTTATATTGCACCTTCTATCAAGTGAAGTGGCAACACACTTCAATATGTTTTATTTTCCCATGAAGAATGATGTTCTTTAGTGATTTTGACTGCTTCAGAGTAACGATTTCATTTTCTGATGGCATGACAATTTCATTTTCTTCTAAAAATTTATGTTTGATAATTTCATTTTCTAATGAGTGTTTATGTTCTTTTACAATTTTGATTTCTATACAAAATGGGCATGTGCAAGATCATGGGGTTCCAAAAAGTGGCAATAAGGAAAAAAATGTGTTTTTACTTATGTGAAATCATGAAAAATAATGTTGACTTTTTGTATGGGTCGGGTACAATATCTGTTAAATGGTTTGGTAATACCAAACCAAATCAGATATCTGCTTTTAAATGGATATCCATTATAAATGGATAACCCATTTCCCAAAATTTAATTTCATCAATTTATGCAAAGAAAATGGATGAAACAAAATGGATATCTATTTCAAAATTGATATTTGTTTGATACAAAATAAATATACATTTTGAAAAGCCCAAAAAGCTCACTTCAATAAAATGGACATAAATTTTGTGTTATTGATCAAAATTTTGAATTTTTATAGGCGTTGGAAAGGTGATTTAGAGCTCTACACAATGGATAAGATTACTTTGATATATTGATCACAAAAAATAATTGTGATCATTTTAAGTTCCTTCTTAAGTTTTAAAATTTTAAATGCTCATAATTCTTGCATACAATGACTTTTTTCACAGTTTTTTTTACAATAATAATCCTAAATGACTTGAAACATTAAAGAAGTAATAAATAATAATAATAAAAAAAATTACGAAGGAGAGCAAATTTTTTCATAAATCATCATAGGATTCCTTATTTTCTTATATATATATATATATATATCCCTCTATCTATTTAGCTATCTCTTCCTCTCTCCCCCTCTCCTTCATTTATCCTCTCTACCTATCTCTCCACTTTTCCCTTACTCCACCTTTATCTATATCTCTCCTCTCTCTCTCTCTCCCTCTCTACCTAGCTCTCTCTCTTTCTCTTCCCCTCTATCTTTCATAGGTTATATATCTCTACATATCTCTCCCTCTTTCTATCTATATCTTTTCCTATCTCCCTCTAACTATGTCACTCCATATTTCTATATCTCACTACTAGTTCTCTCTCTCTCTCTATGTCTTTCACTCCCTCTCCCTCTCCCTCTCCCTCCCTCTATCTATTTATATAATATACATTTTCATCAAGTTATCTCCATATCTCTCTCTCACTCATATAGACACACACACCCTATTTATGCCTCCCTCTATCCATCTCTTTTTTTATGTCCCTCTCTCCATATCTCTCTCCCTATCTCTATTACTTGTCTCTATCACCTCCTTTGTCTCTCACTCTTTCCCCCTCTATCTATGCCTCTCTATCTCTCTCTTTATATCTATCTATATCTCATTATCTCTTCCTCTCTCATTAATTCTCTCTCTCCTTATGCATTTATATCCATATATTTCTATACCTCTATCTCCCCATCTCTCTATAACTCTATATCTCCCTCTATCATTATCTCTCCTTATTTCCCTCTCCCACTATATATTGATATACATGATCTCCACCCCTCTTCTTCTCTCTCTACCTCTCAACCTATCTCTCTCATTTCTCTATCTACACCCTCTCTATATATTTCCCACTCTCCCTCCCTCTATCTCCCCCCTCTCTATCTCTCCCTCTTTATATCTACCTCTTTATCTCTCTCCTTTTCTCTACCTCTATCTCTCTCTATATGGTACTTAGAGAGATAGGTAGGGAGTGGGAGAGACCTAAGAGAGAGAGAGACTTCAAAGGGAGAGAAAGTGAGAGAGAGAGATAGAGGGAGGGAGGGAGAGAGAGACTTGAGAGGGAGAGAGGGAGAAAGAGATAGAGGGAGGGAGAGGGAGAGAGGGAGGAAGAGAGAGAGAGTTATCTAGTTAGGGTGGGAAGGAGAAACATGAGAGAGAGAGGTAGTGGGAGACACTTGAGAGGGGGCCAAAGGGAGAGAGGGAGATGGAGAGTGAGAGGGAGATAGAGAGGGAGTGGGAGTGGGAGGGACTAGAGAGAGAGAGGGAGAGGGAGAGATGGAGGGAGAGAGAGAGGGAGGGACATAGAGAGGGACTTGAGAGGGAGAGAAAGAGAGACAGAGAGGGAGGGATAAAGACTTGAGAGGTAGAGAGGGAGAGAGTTGAGAGAGGGAGATAGATGTGTGTGTGAGAGAGAGAGGGAGAGCTGAGATAGAGGAGGAGAGAGGGAGGGAGAGAGAGACTTGAGAGGAGATGGAGTGTGTGTGTGTGTGAGAGAGAGAGAGAGAGGAGAGAGAGAGAGGGAGATAGAGGGAGGGAGAGGAAGGGAGAGACACAGAGAGAGAGAGAGAGAGAGAGAGAGAGAGAGAGAGAGAGAGAGAGAGAGCTAAGGGGGATATGGAGAGAGAGAGAGAGGGATAGACTTGAGAGAGACATAGACCTGAGAGAGAGAGAGACACTTCAAAGGGAGGGCGAGAGAGAGGAAGAGAGGGAGATGGAGAGTGAGAGGGAGAGTGTTGGAAATGTGTCTCAACTTACTGGCTTGATGTGGTAGCATTGTGTTCTCCTATCTCCTTGATTGGCTAGATTGTGCTCCATCAGTGAGACTTTCTTAGTTGTGTCCCCGACAGTCTGATGCCTTCAAGGTTTCACCTAGCTCTTCATTGGCGAGACATTGTGTGGTCGATGAGACCTCACCTCTTGTCTCGATGGTAGTTTGATAGTTCATGGTGTTGGTTGCTTGTTCTATCAGCATAACTTGGCTCTGTCGGTGGGACCCTAATGATAGTCCCAACAACGACCTGATAAAGTTGTTTTGTCAGTGGGACATTATGTCATCGGTGTGACTCTGTTTTGAGTCCCAATGATAGGGTGATAATGTTCCTTCATTGGTGGGACTTGAGGTCATTGTCAGGATGCTCAACCTGTTCTCCCTGATGGAATGATGACCGTGGTGGGACCCAAGCTGATAGCTGGAAAGTGGTAGCTGGAGATGGATTTGGAGTGGAACCACATCAACTGGTTAGTACTTCATCATTATGACTGTGCTTTATTGCTAGGACTTGAAAGCTAGTTCCCCCGATGTGTTGATGGTAAGACTGATTGTCACGATGTAACTCCATCACCAGGTTGTGAAAGTTGGTCTTGTCGATAAACTGATGAATTGTGAACTATTTGAATGATAATGTGAACATTGGTAGGACAATTTCATATCTGTGGGATGCTTGAAGTTGTCCTAGTGACAACCTAATAAGGAAACTGTTGATTGACGGTTTGTCTGTTGTAACAAATGGGAACTGAATAGGTATGTTCCTTGCATGGGTCTGGTGATGCAGATAGATTAAAATTCTCTTTGAAGGAAAATGCTATAGTGTGTAATACATTGTAATAGTGTTTTGAGTTGAGTTGTGAGTTTGATGAGAGAGAACAAGATTGATCAATATATTTTTTTTGATTTATTTTCTGATAATGTGTATCTTTAATGAACTATAATTTGAAATTGAATCATATGTTTGCATTCTCTTCTTAGAATTAGCATTAGGAAAGTGTTTTCACACCTCTGCTTTCCTTACAAGTGGTATCAAAGCCTGGAAAGTTGTGTTATCCTTATGGGTTAGACAATTTTCTCTTTTCCAATTCTAAAGGAGTCTTGTAGAGGAATTTGGTAATCTCAATTGCAGATTAAGATGGCAAGCACATCAAGGAAGATAGAAATTGAAAAATTTAATGGTGGAAATTTTGAGTTGTAGAAAATCAAAATGGAAGACCTGTTGGTAGATATAGATCTCTAGATTGTTGTGTCTATGACTAAACCTTTAGGCATGAAGCAAGAAGATTGGGACCTC